>JAOQIF010000960.1:18862-32725 GCA_026260285.1 Colletotrichum sansevieriae
AGAAGACCCCCCCCCCCCTATAAAAATAATGCAAACCTTATAGGTATCTAACCTTATATTACTATAGAAGTCTACTATACCTTCGCTGAAGTTCCGCTAGCACTACTACTTATTATTATTATTATCACCCTCGTTATTATTATTATTATCCTCGCTCTCCTCCTTAGAGCTATTGCTAGTAGTACTGCTATTACTACCCTAACTATTGCTCTCTATAGCATTATTAGAGTTGCTATCCTCTATAGCTAAGGACTTATCCTCCTCGCTACTATAAACCTAATATTACTAAGCTATTGCTAAGGTATTACTAACCTTCTTCTAAGAATTTAGTCAAAGCGCGGGATTACTACTAATAACTTTAAAAATAATAATAAGAGCTTAGTAGTAAGCATTGCGAAGCATATAAGAACCTTAGACCTTCGAAGGCTCCTATAAAGGAAGCGTAGATATATAGGTATTGCTCTTTAAAAGCTATATTATTAGGATATTAGCAAGCTTATTAAAAAAGGTAGCCTACTTAAAGATATAGGTCTTATTATATAAGTAAATAAGGAGAGTATTATTAAGCTATATTATAATCTCCTTAACTAAAACCTTATCCTTAGCCTAGCGAGCTGCTTATAAATATATATTAGACTAATAAAAGGGTAAGACTAACTATAAAGTAAAACCTACCTTAAGCAATACCTATAGAGATACCTAGGTATATAAAGCTATACTCTCCTTAATACCTATAGCGAGGAGTTAGTTCTTATAGTTCTTAGAACTAGGCTTAAGACTAGTAGGGTTTACTAACTAGTTATAGAGGTATTAGAGAAGCTCCTACCCCTGCTCTATAGCTATAAAGATATAGAAGATCTCGCGCTACTAATACTAGCTAGTAGTAATTATATAGATATAACGCTTAACCTAGTTCTAATAGAAATAAGTAGTACTAATAAGATAAGTAGGAATCTAGAAGTAGGAAAAGTTAGCCTATATCTCCCCCGAATAATTACTAAACTCACCCTATAGCACTTAACACTATAAACCCGGTATAACTTATATATATAATTACTATTATATCAATACGCGCAGATAACCTAGGCATTTTTAAGGAGCTATAGCGCATAGCTAACGCAGGGTTCGCTACTACCCGCCTAATTATACTAATAGTTGCTACTACTAAGTTTAGCCTTAGTAGGGCTATACTTAGCGAGGAGTTAGCTAATAAGGCTCTTAGCGCTTATAATATTTAAGGAAGTATTAAAAGATAGGAAGGGTCTATGAAGGCTTAATAAAGGGCTTAGATAATATAAAAGTAATTATTAAATAATATAGTATAATAAGGAGGAAAAAGAACTAACCCTAGGGTAGGAAAAAGCCGTTATTTTATAAATAGCTAAAGAGACCTCGCTAAACTATTATAAAGGTAGATATAACTTCGGATAGCAAAAAATAGCAATTACTTATTATAGCAGGTGCTACCTACTAGGAGATAGATATAGTAAATTAGTAGTAATAATTACTATCTAACCTACTTAATAGCCTTATAATATGCCTATTTAGAAGGGGGATAATAGGATAAAAACCGAAGTTATTATAAGGGTATAATATAAGAAAGTGCTCGCTAGATAAAGGGCGAATAGCAGGAGAATAAAAACGAAGCTATTATAAGGATAACTACCCTCTTTTAAAAGGAAATAATAGACTAAAAAACGAAGTTATTATAAGGGTATAGTATAAGAAAGTACTCGCTAGATAAAGGGCGAATAATAGGAGAATAAAAACGAAGTTATTATAAGGATAATTACCCTCTTTTAAAAGGAAATAATAAGATCCCTTTAGAATAGCCCGGATAGAGAGTATAAAAAGGCCTAAAAGGAGAGGAACTATAAGGAATAGAACTATAAGCTTAGCTATTATATCTATAACTCCAAGGGCCCTACTATCTTTTAGTAAATACTTAGCGAATAATTACTATACTAGATAATAGTAGTAATAAGTAAAGGACTAGGACCTACCCCGGATAGCTAAGAAGGATAATAATAGAGGGCTAACCTATAATACCTAATCTTATAATAGGGATTACTATAATTAGAAGGGGGATAATTATAAGGGACTAGATACCTAGACTAGAGAAGCTAGAGATATTTTAGCTAGTATAGGCTAAAGGGATAGAGAGGCCTATAGGTCTAGGGTATAGAATCCTTATAGCAAAGACCTAGCGAATACTTACTAAAGGCTAGAAATAAAGGATCTTAAAAGAAGCAAGCAAAAGTAGTATAATAATACTAATCCTACCTTTTAGGTGCTTCTGCTATTAGTTTGACCTGACCGTGGCTCTTAGCCCCTCGATACCTTTACATATAATTAGAAGGGGGATAATTATAAGGGATTAGATACCTAGACTAGAGAAGCTAGAGATACCTTAGCTAGCGTAGACTAAAAGGATAGAGAGGCTTATAGGTCTAGGGTATAGAACCCTTATAGCAAAGACTTAGTAAATACTTACTAAAAGCTAGAAAAAAAGGATCTTAGAAGAAGCAAGCAAAAGTAGTATAATAATACTAGTCCTATCTTTTAGGTGCTTCTACTATTAGTTTGACCTAACCGTGGCTCTTAGCCCCTCGATACCTTTACAGAAAACAGCTTTTAGGATATATTATAAGCACTTTAAATATACTATTATGCTATTTAGACTTATAAATACCCTAGCTATATTCTAGGTATATATTTACTAAGCGCTCGCTAAGCTGCTAGATACTTATTATATTCCTTATATAGATAATATTATAATCTACTCTGAGATAAGAGAGTAATATATAAAAGACCTTCTCTAAGTGCTCTATAGGCTTTATTAATAGGAGCTCTATACTAAGCTTAGTAAGTATAGGTTTTACTAATAGTAGGTAGAGTTCCTAGGGTATATTATTACGCCCATAGGTATATTAATAGACTAAACTTATATTTAAGCTATTACTAAATCGAAGCTGCTAAAGATATACTAAGAAATCTAAGTCTTCCTTAGATTCTATAACTTCTACTATAAGTTTATTATAGGATATTTAGGTATTATAGCCCTAATAATATCCTTATTTAAGGGTAATAAGAATAATAAGAAAGGAGGTGAGTTCTACTAGCTAGAAGAGGTCTAATAGGCTTTTAAGTAGCTTCAAGCCGCCTTCTGCTTAGCAACTATTCTCTAATACTAGGACCTAACCTATAAAATAAGGGTTAAAACGGATGCTTCTATAAAGGCTATATCTAGTATTCTATTGTAATATATTAATAGCTAGTAGTAACTAGTTATATATTATTTATAGAAGCTTAGTAATATAGAATAATACTAAGGAGCAAGCTAATAGGAACTTCTTGCTATAGTTAAAAGCTTAGACTATTAGGCTTACTACCTTTAAGGTATATTAAAGAAGTTCATAGTTCTAATAGATTACTAGGCGCTAAAGGGAGTTATTAGCATGCCTATATAGGACCTTTAGGGAAGACTTACTAAGTAGGTATATAAACTCTTAGCATTTAATTTCAACCTAGATCATAAGTTAGGGGTTATAAACCTAGTAGATAGTCTATCTAGGAGGCTAGACTATATAGAGGGGGAGGTGAAATATAATAATATACTCCTAACCCTAGTAAGGAAGCTAAGACTTATTAGCAAACTACTAGTAGATCTTTAAATAAGTATTACTATACTATAAGGTAGCATAGAGACCTTAATAGTATTTATTAATACTATAAGAGCTAGCATAAGATGCCCCTTCTAGATAGATAGCTCTAGGGGTAGAGACGCCTCAGTCTCTAGTTAGCATCGCGCTCTATAGCGTGCTAATATTACTATAACTATAGCAGCTATAATAACCTAATATTAAAAAGCAAGAGATAATATAGAGAATACTTAGCAAGAGGTTATTAACTAAGAGGACTTGCTTAGAGCTAGGGTTATTATAGCATAGTAGTATATCCTATGCTAGGTTATAAGGGAGCTTATAATAAGCGAAATAGCAGATAGTTAGTAACCCTCTAAAGCAATAGAGAATCTTATCTATAGACTATAGGCTAATAACTTATACTACTAGATATAATTAGAGAGGGCGTGCAGACTAGCTAGTAATTATAAGGGCTATATAATTATAGTTATAGAACCTTATTTTATAAGGAATAGTTAGAGATACTATATGAGGGGTCTCTGAGGCTAGAGATCCTTTGCTAATACCACGATAACTATAGGACAGGTTATATAGGGGTAAATAAGACTACTAAGTTAATCCCAAGGAACTTCTACTAGCTAAACTTAGCTACAGATATATATAAGTACGTTATAGGGTGCTATATATACCAGGGGAACCGCGTTCTAAGGTATAAGCCCTATAGAAAGTTGTAACTACTACCCTTACTTATATAACTATTCTAGGAAATAAGTATAGACTTTATTACTAGATTGCTAGGGAGCTCTTAATATATAGGTAGAAAATATAATATAGTTCTCGTTATTATATACTAAATAACTAAGTTCGCTATATTTATCCTAATAATAAAGCAGCTAATAGCTGCTAAGTTAGCGCGGATTATACATAAATAGGTTAAATACTACTTTAGTACCTTAGAGGATATTATTAGTAACTAAGATAAGCTCTTAACTAGCTAATTTTGGGAAGAGTTCATAAGAGAGAAGGCTATTAAGCGCTACCTCTCTACTATATACTACCCCTAGACTAATAAGTAGTTAGAAAGGATGCATTAGACGTTAGAGAAGTACCTGCGAGTATATACTAGCAACTCGCTATAAGAATAAGTAGTCTAGCTGCTTGAAGCGGAGTTTATATATAATAATAGTTACTATAGCACTACTAGCTACTTACTAATAGAAGCCCTATATAGTTACTACCTACGTTATATAGAATATATAACTCCTATAAATAGGGTTATAGTATAGGGTATAAGGGAGTAAATTAAATATATTTCAAGACTCTATAAGAGGGCCTAGGAATAGTAGCAGAAGGCTACTAAAGCGTAAGCTAAGTATTATAATATAAGGCATAAGAACTAGACCTACTATTAGGGATAGGTTATCAGGCTATTAATAAAGAACTTCTAATTTAAGAATAAGAAACTAGCACCTAGGTTTATATAGGTAGCTATTATAGAACTAGTTAGCATATAAGTATATAGGGTCTATCTATTATTATAATACTAGTAGATATATAATATATTCTCTACTACCTTACTAGAACTATAGGATAACTACTAAGTAAGTAATAAAGGTTTGCTTATATATCTAGAGCTTAAAGATAAGCTAGAGGAATAGGAAGTAGAAGAGATTATTATATAGTAAGGTATTAGTAATAATATATAATATTTAGTTAAATAAGTAGGATAGCCTATAAAATATAATATATAGGAGCCTATAGAGAACTTAGTAAACGCGCAAGAGGCTATTTATAAGTTTAATAGATAATATAAGAGGTTTTATAAGAAGTAGGATAACTAGTTGCTAAAGTTATAGCAATAAGTTACTAATTATAAGTTATAAGACTATAGAATAGAAGCTAAGTTAAGAAGTAGAATATTAATTATATTAAATAGCGAATTATTACTAATATTATAGTAAAAAAGGGTATTATCTTATAAAGAAAAGGGAGAGAGCTAACAATCTAACTAGTTATTTACTTCTAATTATTGCTATAGGCATAAGCACCCTAACTACTATAACTACGAGTAGCATTATAATAACTAGTTGCTAAGCTAGTATTACTAGTATCCCTATTATTACTACTTATAGACTAACTACTAGCTAACTTGCTACTAGACTTACTACTAGAGTCACTACCTAACTTATTACTAGAGCTACTACCTACCCCGCTACCTAACTTATTACTAGAGCTACTATTAGAGATAGTAATAATAACCTTAGTTTTTTTAGCCTTCCTAGCCTTCTTTACTAACCTATTACTATCCTCTTAGCTATATTTAGTAGGAGTATAAAAGTAGGAGGCGCGTGAGATAGAGTAAGTACTAGTAATAGTAATAAAGTAGGAGGGAATATTATTAGAAGTATACTTAAGGAGATTATCTTAGAGTAACTTATTAAACTTGGGAAAGGAGTTAATATTATGCTTATAAGAGCGCTTAGGGACTAGCTTTATTAAAGGGTTACTAACTAGATAATTAATCTTATTATAGAGGTATATAGCAGGATTATTATTATAAATATATAGTAGCTAGGTAGTATTTAGGCGCTAAAGCATATTAATACTATTATAAAGGGTATTAACCTAGAACTAATTATTAGCAGGATATAGCTAGCAAGGGAGTAGCAAATAATAGCTTATATAAACTAGGATATTAAGAGCTAGGTGCTTATAGATAGAGGCGAGCTCATAGAGTTAAAGCTGCTCTATATTATAGCTATTACTATTAGTAATAGGATTATAGATAAGCTTAGTAATATGCTTCTATATAACTAAATAGTTACTAAGCAAAGCGAGGATATAATAATAATAAAGAGGGGTTAAGATACTCTTATATTCCTAAATTTAGATCTAGTAGAATATATTCTAGGTTATTTAGGTAGCGCCCTGAAGCTCCTAGGGAACCTACTAGGTATTAGTATATAGCAACTAAGTAGCGAACTCGTAGAGACTTATAGTAGTATATTTCTTCTTATTGAAGTTATAATAGATATAATTCTACATATATTCGCTATATATATAGCAAAGGTTAATAATATCCTAGTATATCTTATAAAGATAGCTAAGGCAAGGATAGCTACTATTAGCGCTATGAGTAAGATTACTAGAGAGGATCTTAGGATTATAAAGGTATTTAGCAAGCACTATACCTATATATATAATATAGGATATAATATAGAGCTATTAGCAAAAGGCTAGAGAAGAAAGTGCTTAAAAAGAAGAAGTGAAAAAGAAATTAAATAATTATAGCAAAAGCTTATAAAATAGGTACTAAAGAAAAAATAGAGGTTACTAAGTTAAAAAAAAAGGATAGTAAAGAGGGGAAAATTTAACTAGGTTAGAGACCTTAAAAAGAAGACGCCCTTTTATACTTAGTACTACTAGGTAATAAGGCTAAGTAATTACTAGCTATATACTACTAAATAGTTATATAACTATTAGCAACTAATTAAAAAAAATAGTAATACTTAAAATCTAAAAATATATAACGCGCTAGAAAATAAAATATATTATTCGCTATAGCAGCCTAAATCTAGCGCGGGAAGGAGCAATAGTAAATAATATAATAAAGGTGCTAAACTATTGCCCTATAGTTAGTAATATAGAGCTATATTACCCTATTAGTACGCCTTAGGGACTAAAGCTTTAAAAGGGGGGCTAATTATAAGGAATGTCACACGCCTTTTGGTGATATAGTCGGTTATCACGTGGTATTCCACGTGACCACGGTTGGGCTTAATGCCTATCCTTTAAGTAGGAGCCTTCTAGCAGATAAGCTTAGAAGGCTCGGCTATTATAGAATATATTACTATATACCTATAATTACCTATTATACTATTTGTTATTATTTATACTTATATTGCTCTTTTCCTTATTTTACTCGTAGTCTTAGCGACCCCTATTATAGCCCTAGGCTAGTAGGAAGATTATAATATCTAGTAGCACGACTTCTTCTTTTTTTTCCTTATCTAAGACCTCCCTTATACTATAAAAACTTGTAATGAGGTAGAGGACTCGGACTCGACCTCGAAACCCCCTTCTAAAAGTATTTATATATTAAAAGGAAGGAAGTTAAAGAAGTTAAAGAGATAGAGGTTTTAACTATTAACTTATATAGCTAACTATTTAAGTTTAATATTAAATTAGTATAATAATCCCTCTCTTATAGAGGAATATTATAATATAGGAGATATAGCTAGAATTAGATATTATAACGAGGCTTATAGGCTCTATAGTTTCTAGTAGGCTTATAAGGACTATAACTTTACTCTTAGCCTTAGTAAATAATTTCATAACTAGATAGCGAACCTCGCTTCTCTCGAATAGGATAATAACTATATACCCTATATAGATATTATTAATATAGGCTAGAAGGCGAAAGCTAATTTATGCTATTACTAGATACTCGAGCCTAATAACTATATAACTATATTAATTAGTATTATTAATATAATTATAGCTATAAGGGATACTCTAGTAATAGTAGCACTTTTTATGCCCCTATCTAGAGAAGAAAGCCTTTATAGAGCTAGCGAGAGAATTACCCTCCTGCCCCTAAGAGATGAAAGAGTTATAACTCCTATCTAGTCTAGCTAGTTAGATATCAAACCCCTAGGACCTCCTATTAAGGTAAGAGCTATAGTAAATAATATTTATAATAGGAGCAGAAGAAACCCTAAACCGCGAGTTATAGCGCTAGAAGATATTATTATAGGACTATTAGAGTGAAAAATCTATAGAATACTATAAATTCTTTATAATACTACTATAGGTCTATTAAAATAAGATATATTAATAGGGAGGACCTAGCTACTATAATAGAATTTAGTACTACTATTAATATTTTTATTATTATCCTAGGGGCCCTACCCGGAGCTGCTATCCTAGGGTCTCGAGGCTTTACTCCTTTGAGTATTTAGCTAGCTTGAGGCTAATATTAGGGTGCTATAGCCCTCGGGAACTCGATAGGAAGGTAGATTTGCCTAATAATATAGTATTTTTTAGCTAGATACTAATAAGAAGTATAGCATAAAGCCTATCTTTTATAACTAGGATATTCTATACTATAAGGAGATAGATCTATAGATCTCTAGCTTAGATACTAAAACTACTAGCTTAGCTATAGCTTTAGAGATTATATAGAATTAGAGCTCTCTACTGCGAGGGAAAGCACTTAGCTAGTAGGAATATTAACTCGGGCTAATTAAATAATAAAACTACCTTAGCGCGGGATATCACGCCCTATGCGATACTATTAGGAAATATTTTGCACTAATCTAATAGGAGTCTATCTAATAGATTACTATATATAGGTTTACTATAGAAGACCTCAAGGGAGATAGAGATATTCGCAACTTTACTTAAAACTATTTTAAATATAATAGAGCGTAGATAGGATTAATATCTATAGTTAGCTAGCTATTAATAATCTTTTATAATATAATTAACCTAGAGCTTTAGCGATTCCTAGATAAACTAACTGCTAGTAATACTCTTGAGGATTACCTTAATATAGCTGAGAAAAAACGCAAGGCAGTTTAGCGCAGGCTCTAGGCGCTAATTAGCGTTAACTATATATTAGAAGAGTCTAATAATGTAATATAGACTAATAACAAGAGATAACGGACTAACCGAGACTTCTAATAGGATAATCGTAATAATCTGCAACCCTAATAACGTTATTAACCTTAGTAATGCTTCTAGCGCTCTAATAACTATTAAAACTAGAAAGATTGCTACCTATAGAACTAGCTACGGAGAAACCCGGGTTTTTAATATTATGCAAAATATAATAGACTAGGCTAGATAGACTCAGACGCCTATTATATATAGGAGGATTATAATAATAACTATAATATCGATAACCTCGTTAATAGCAGCTATATCCTGATAGACGTATAGGAAGTCCCCCACGATTTAGCTGCACTATTAGAATAACTAGGCAAAGAGGAAATAGCGGGCTAGATAATAGATATTATAGCTATAGCGAGAAGTATGCTAGCGATCTCCCTAACTACTTCGGTTATAGACTCTACTAATATAGTGAACTTCGCAGGTCTTATTGCGATTCCCCTAGTAAATAATATATAGGTATTACTTAAGAAAAACTAAATTATTAACGCCTAGGTGAAACTAGTGAAACGAATAATACTAGCTAAATAGATATATCTCTGCTTTAATATAAAAAGCAATAATATAGCTAGCCTAGAAGAAGTCTATATTGATATAGGCGCCTTAATAACTCTAGTTAATAGGAATTAGGTGCTATGCTTTGCGCGGAATCCTACGTTTTAAATAATAGAACTATAGTAGATAAATACAGTAGACTTAACCTTTTAGGTGATAGAGTAGGTTATATTCGACTTCTATATCCTAGGTACTATTAGCGATATGGAGATTAATAGCTACGTTATTATTATAGCTAGAGTTATAAATACCCTCAGAGCGAATCTTCTATTAGGAATACCGTTCTATGAAGATCACAGGCTAGTTATAGACTTTAATAAGGGTATAGTTAAGTTCTGCTTAGTATATAGAATATAGTATCTAGTCTAGTTTAGGAGATAGCACCTAGTAACTAGACGAGTTAATAACGCCTATACCGTGGTTATTCCCTTATAGAGTGATATATTTATTATAACTAGCTTTATTAACCTCCCTAAGTTAAGCTAGCAAGGCTCTAATACTTAGTAGTTTTAATCTAGTTATATTAATATAGTTAATATAATAGTTATAGTAGATAACCCTAAGCTCGTCCTTATATAAAATATAATAAATAGGCTAATAATAATCCTAAGAGGATAGCAGCTAAGCTATATTATTCTAATAGAAGTAGAGGAGACTACTAACCTCATTAACTACGCAGATATCATTACCCTTATAAGAGGAGAATCAAACTCGCGCCGTTTCTTATAATATGAATTCGATAGGGCTACGGGTAATATAGCAGCTAGTGCGTAGTTTATAACCCTGCTTGCTAAATCCGGCTTAGGACCGCCTTATTAAGCGGATAATATTCTATCTTATAGAATATCTAAGCTAAAAGATATCCTAGTTATATATAGTAAGGATAGAGTTAAGATCTATAATTAGGATGCGGTTTTTACTAATAGACTTAAGGAAATCTTTAATAACTAAGACGTCTATTATAATAAGGGGATTATACCTATGCTAGATAACTAATATATATATATTAAGCTTATTAAAGGGTAGTAAAACTAGAAGGCTATAGTAAAGCCTTACCCCCTTAGTACTAAAGACCTCGAAGTCGTTAAGAATATCTATAGCAAGATATATACTAATAATAAGATAGTATGGGGTGATAGGCTAATCCTAGTTATCTATCTGCTCTTCGTTATATAGCGGGTAGTTAATAGTATAAAAAAAGGCAGGGTTATTATTAACCTTTGCCCTCTTAACTAAATCACTATCCTAGATATATACCTACTTCCTAACTAAGATAATATAATAGATATCCTTAGAGGGAAGTAATATATAACGATATTTAATACTACTAGGTTCTTCTACTAACTGCTAATCTACTCGAGATACTATAATAAGATAGTAGTAATAAGTCCCCATAGCATCGAGGTTTCTAACGTTATCCTTATAGGATTTAAGAACTCGCTAGCTTATGCCTAGCGTTTTATAGACCGCCTCCTATATAACTACTAGCACTTTGCTCGAGTATATATTAATAATATTATTATTTTTAGTAATAGTAATAAGGACTATCTTTAGTATATTAATATTATTCTTAAGCTCTTTGAGAATAACTGCTTTTATATTAGACGTAAGAAGTCCTTTATAGGGTTTCCTGAAGTAAGACTCCTTAGCTATATTATAAATACTAATAGTATTAAACGAATAGAGGATAGGATTATAGCTTTTAAGAACCTTCGCTTCCTAAAAACTCTCTATAATATCGAGAGATACTTCGGAATAGCTAGATAGCTATAATATAATATACTCTAGTATAATATTATTATAACGCTACTATAGGATAGAAAGACCTATCTTATTGCGAAACTCTATAATAAGAATATACTTTCTAATAGTCTATGAAAAGTAGTTTGAATAAAGAGGGTCTAAAAGGTGTTATTTAAGCTAATACTAAGTGAGTAAGAGGCGTGGAACGCCCTCCAGGAGAATCTCTATAACTAGGTTATAAGATATTACTATAACCCGAATAAGCTTATATTTTTTAAGGTTAATACTTATAAAGGCGGCTTTAGGCTTATAGTATTCTAACTAGGCATCCTATAGAATAGTACTAATATACCTAGCAAAGATATTATATAAATCTATATCTAACTAGTGCTTTTTCTATCTAAGGTTATATCGCCCTTAGAAAAGTAATACTTCGCTATAGAGGTAGAGGTAGTAATAGTAGTATAGGCTATAAAGAAGCTCTATAAGCTCGTGTAATTAAATAAATACCTTATATAGATTCTCACGGATTACGCAGCTATAAAGGGAATTCTTATATATACCTTGCTATAGACTATAGACCTTAATAAAGCTAACTTATAGCTCGCAAGCGCTGCGAACTACCTATTGTAATTTAACCTCAATATTACCTATATACTAGGGAAGCTTAACATCATCCCCGATGCCCTCTCGCGCTTGCTATTGCTTATAGCCTCAGGACGAGCTAATAGGTTTGAGGATAGCAATATCCTCGCGGAAATAACTTATAGTAATAATAATAACGATATAGGATTTATAGATATAGTTAACTAGTTAGCTGAGAAGTTATAAGCCTATAGAGCAATAGGGGAGATAACTATAAGTATTTCAGAGGACTTTATCGCTAAGATTATAGATAACTATACTAATAATATAAGGTATAGCAAAATTCTCAAATAACTCCGATCCTAGCAGAAGGAACTAGGTAAGTAGTAGTTATTATTCGATGCTACTACTAAGGAAAATAGCGCTAGAGCTGCTAGAAGAGCCTTAAAACGCTATCGAATAACTCCTTAGAGTCTATTACTAGAAGGGCTTATCTTTCATATAGCTACGGATAGTACTTAGAGACTCTATATTCTATATAAGTTAGTACCTGCAATTCTCCGCCTTAGTTATAACGAAAAATACTACTTTAGCGCAGATTATATAATAGTAGAAATATCGACTTTTTAGTTTTATAATAAGAAGTTACTTATATAACGATATATCGCCTACTATAACTAGTGCAAAGAGAACTAAGTTAACTACTAAAGGCTACTAGGATAGCTATAACCTATCCCTATCGTAGATATTCCTTATAATACTATTATTATAGACTTCGTTACTAATATACCTATAGTGCTATCCCACGGAAGTCCCTACGCCCTGCTAGGTTTCCTAGAGTTAGATATATTAGCAATAGTAATATATAAATTCTCAAAAAAGATAATCCTTCTCATAGGATATTTAACCTATAGAGCAAAAGAATAGGTAATAATCCTACTCTATGCTTTTTTCCTCTTAGACTAGGGAATTCTATATTATATTATTAGTAACTAGGATCCTAAGTTTATCTCTATAGTATAGCATATAATATTTAACGCCCTTAATATTAGGCTCCTCCTCTTAATAGCATATTACCCCTAGATAGATAGGCAGAGCGAAAGAATAAACTAGATTGCTAAGATTATAATATAGTTCTATATATCTAAATCCCCTAATATCCTATAGATTAATATACTACTTACCCTATAGTATAATTTTAATAACTTCCTATCTGCTATAATTAGATGATTACTAAACGAGGTTATGCTCGGATTTAAGCTATAAAGTATTCTTAATATAGTTATATAAATAAGCGCCCTAACTAAGAGCCTTACTATCCTTAGGGAGATATATTAGAAGGAGGTACTACTACTTATTAATATAGCGAACGCCTCGCATAAAGAGAGATATAATAACTACTATATTAATATAACTTTTAATAAAGGAGATAAAGTCTAGATATAACTTAGTAAAGGATTCTACTTACTAGGATAATATAATAGTAAATAGACCTCTAGATAGATAGAACCCTTCTAAATTAAGTATATTATTAGTCCTCTTGCCTATGAGGTAGATATTCCTAAGCACTAGCGGGTTTACCTAATCCTCTCTATAGCCTAGCTATATAAGCTAGCCTAGGGAGAAGACCTATTTAACTATAAGACTTAGCTACTAAAGCCTA
>JAOQIF010000961.1:0-32691 GCA_026260285.1 Colletotrichum sansevieriae
CTAATAGGAGTCTATCTAATAGATCGCTATATATAGGTTTACTATAGAAGACCTTAAGGGAGATAGAGATATTTATAACTTTACCTAAAACTATTTTAAATATAGTAGAGCGTAGATAGGACTAATATCTATAGTTAGCTAGCTATTAATAATCTTCTATAATATAATCAACCTAGAGCTTTAGCGATTCCTAGACGAACTAACTACTAGCAATACTCTCGAGGATTACCTCAATATAGCTAAGAAAAACTATAAGGCAGTTTAGCATAGGCTCTAGGCGCTAATTAGTATTAACTATATATCAAAAGAGTCTAACGACGCAATATAGACTAATAATAAGGGACGACGGACTAACCGAGACTTCTAACGGGATAATTATAATAATCCGCAACCCTAATAACGTTATTAACCTTAGTAACGCTTCTAGCGCTCTAATAACTATTAAAACTAGAAAGATCGCTACCTATAGAACTAGCTATAGAGAAACCCGGGTTTTTAATATTATATAAAATATAATAGACTAGGGTAGACGGACTTAGATGCCTATTATATATAGGAGGATTATAATAACAACTATAATATCGATAACCTCGTCGATAGCAGCTATATCCTAATAAATATATAGGAAGTCCCCTATAATTCAGCTGCCCTATTAGAGCAACTGCATAAAGAGGAAATAGCGGGCTAGATAATAGACATTATAGTTATAGCGAGAAGCCCGCTAGCAATCTCCCTAACTGCTTTAGTTATAAACTCTACTATATACTACGTTAATAATATAGTAAATTTCGCAGGTCTTGTTATAATTCCCCTAGCGAATAACGCGCAAGTATTACTTAAGAAAAACTAAATTATTAATACCTAGGTAAAACTAGTGAAACGAATAATACTAGCTAAATAAATATATCTCCACCTTAATATAAAAAGTAATAATATAGCTAGCCTAGAGGAAGTCTATATCGATATAAATGCTTTAATAACTCTAGTTAATAGGAATTAGGTGCTATGCTTTACGCAGAATCCTACGTTTTAAATAATAGAACTATGGAGGATAAACGCAATAGACTTAACCTTTTAGGTATTAGAGTAGGTTATATTTAACTTCTATATCCTAGGTACTATTAGCAATATAGAGATTAATAGCTATATTATTGTTATAGCTAGAGTTATAAATACCCTCGGAGCGAATCTTCTATTAGGAATACTATTCTATAAAGATCATAAGCTAGTTATAAACTTTAATAAGGGTATAGTTAAGTTCTACTTAGTATATAGAATATAGTATCTAGTTTAATTTAGGAGATAGCATTTAGTAACTAGATAAGTTAATAATGCTTATACTATAGTTATTCCCCCATAGAGCAACGTATTTATTATTACTAGCTTTATTAACCTCCCTAAGTTAAGCTAATAAGGCTCTAATACTTAGTAGTTTCAATCTAGTTATATAGGCGTAGTTAATATAACAATTATAGTAGATAATCCTAAGCTTATCCTTATGCGAAATATAACGGATAGGCTAATAATAATCCTAAGAGGATAGCAGCTAGGCTATATTATTCTAATAGAAGCAGAGGAGACTACTAACCTCGTTAATTATATAGATATTATTACCCTTATAAGAGGAGAATCAAACTCGCGCTAGTTCTTGTAATATAAATTCAATAGGGCTATAAGTAATATAGCAACTAGTATATAATTTATAACCCTGCTTACTAAATCTAGCCTAGGACTACCTCGTTAAGTGGATAATATTCTATCTTATAGAATATCTAAGCTAAAAGATATCCTAGTTATATATAGCAAAGATAGAGTTAAGATCTATAATTAGGACGCGGTTTTTACTAATAGACTTAAGGAAATCCTTAATAACTAAGATATCTACTATAATAAGGGGATCGTACCTATACCGGACGACTAATATATATATATTAAGCTTATTAAAGGGTAGCAAAACTAGAAGGCTATAATAAAGCCTTATCTCCTTAGCGCTAAAGACCTCGAAGTCGTTAAGAATATCTATAGCAAGATATATACTAATAGCAAGATAGTATAGGGTAATAGGCTAATCCTAGTTATCTATCCGCTCTTTGTTATATAGCGAGTAGTTAATAGTATAAAAAAAGGCAGGGTTATTATTAACCTTTACCCTCTTAACTAAATCACTATCCTAGATATATACCTGCTTCCTAACTAAGATAATATAATAGATACCCTCAGAGGGAAGAAATATATAATAATATTTAATACTACTAGGTTCTTCTACTAACTACTAATCTACTCTAGATATTATAATAGGATAATAGTAATAAGTCCCCGTAGTATCGAGGTTTCTAACGTTATCCTTATAGGATTTAAGAACTCGCTAGCCTACGCTTAGCGTTTTATAGATCGCCTCCTATATATCTACTAGCACTTTGCTTAAGTATATATTAATAATATTATTATTTTTAGTAATAATAATGAGGATTATCTCTAGTATATCGATATTATTCTCAAGCTCTTCGAGAATAACTACCTTTATATTAGACCTAAGAAGTCTTTTGCAGGGTTTCCTAAAATAAGACTCCTTAGCTATATTATAAATACTAATAGTATTAAATAAATAGAGAATAAGATTATAGCTTTTAAGAACCTCTACTTCCCTAAAACTCTCTATAATATTAAGAGATACCTTAGAATAGCTAGATAGCTATAATATAATATACCTTAATATAATATTATTATAACGCTACTATAGGATAGAAAGACCTATCTTATTATAAAACTCTATAATAAAAACATACTTCCTAACGGTCTATTAAAAGCAATTTGAATAAAGAGGGTCTAAAAGGTATTATTTAAGCTAATACTAAGCGAGCAAGAAGTATAGAACGCCCTCTAGGAGAATCTCTATAACTAGGTTATAAGATACTATTATAACCTAAATAAGCTTATATTTTTTAAGGTTAATACTTGCAAAAGTAGCTTTAGGCTTATAATATTCTAGCTAGGTATTCTATAGAATAGTACTAATATACCTAGCAAAGATATCGCATAAATTTATATCTAACTAATGCTTTTTCTATCTAAGGTTATATTACCCTTAGAAAAGCAATACTTCGCTATAGAAGCAGAGGTAATAGTAGTAGTATAGGCTATAAAGAAGCTCTATAAGCTCGTGCAATCGAATAAGCACCCTATATAAATTCTCATAGATCACGTAGCTATAAAGGGAACTCTCATATATACCTCGCTATAGACTATAGACCTCAATAAGGCTAACCTATAGCTTGCGAGCGTTATAAACTACTTATTGCAATTTAACCTTAATATTACCTATATACTAGGGAAGCTTAATATTATCCCTAATACCCTCTCGCGCCTGCTATTGCTTATAGCCTCAGGATAAGCTAATAGGTTTGAGGATAGCGACGTTCTCGTAGAAATAACCTATAGCAATAACGATAATAACAACGACGCAGGATTTATAAGCATAGTTAACTAGTTAGCTAAGAAGTCATAAGCCTATAGAGCAATAGGGGAGATAACTATAAGCATTTCAGAAGACTTCATCGCTAAGATTATAGATAATTATACTAATAACACGAGGTATAGCAAAATTCTTAAATAACTCCGATCCTAGTAGAAGGAACCGGGTAAGTAGTAGTTACTATTTAATACTACTACTAAGGAAAATAGCGCTAGAGCTGCTAGAAGAGCTCTAAAACGCTATTAAATAACTCCTTAGAGTCTATCGCTAGAAGGGCTTATCCTTTATATAGCTACGGATAGCACCTAGAGACTCTATATTCCGCGCAAGTTAGTACTTATAATTCTCCGCCTTAGTTATAATAAAAAATACTACTTTAGCGCGGACTATATAATAATAGAAATATCAACTTTTTAGTTTTGTAATAAGAAGTTGCTTATATAATAATATATCGCCTACTATAACTAGTATAAAGAGAACTAAATTAACTACTAAAAGCTACTAGGATAGCTATAACCTATCCCCGTTATAAATATCCCTTATAATACTATTACTATAGACTTCGTTATTAATATGCCTAAGGTGCTATCCTACGGAAGTCCTTACGCCCTACTAGGTTTCCTAGAGTTAGATATATTAGTAATAATAATATATAAATTCTCAAAGAAGATAATCCTTCTTATAGGATATTTAAATTATAGAGCAAAAGAATAAGTAATAGTCCTACTCTACGCATTTTTCCTCTTAGACTAGGGAATTCTATATTATATTATTAGTAACTAGGATCCTAAGTTTATCTCTATAGTATAGTATGCGATATTCGACGCCCTTTATATTAGGCTCCTCCTCTTAATAGCATACTACCCCTAGGCAGATAGGCAAAGCAAAAGAATAAACTAAACTACTGAAATTGCGATATAGTTCTATATATCTAAATCCCCTAATATACTATAGACCGACGTACTACCTACCCTATAGCATAATCTTAATAACTCCCTATTTACTATAATTAGACGATTACTAAACGAGGTTATACTTAGATTTAAGCTATAAAGTATCCTTAATATAGTTATATAAACGAGCGCCCCGACTAAGAGCCTTATTATCCTTAGGGAGATATATTAGAAGGAGGTACTACTACTTATTAATATAGCGAACACCTCGCATAAGGAGAGATATAATAACTACTATACTAATATAACTTTTAATAAAGGGGATAAAGTCTAGATACGACTTAATAAAGGATTCTACTTACTAGGATAATATAATAGTAAATAGACCTCTAGATAGATAGGACCCTTCTGAATTAAGCATATTATTAATCTTCTCGCCTATGAGGTAGATATTCCTAAGCACTAGCGGGTTTACTTAATCCTCTTTATAGCCTAGCTATATAAGCTAGCCTAGGGAAAAGACCTATTTAACTACGAGACTTAGCTACTAAAGCCTATTAAGGTTAATAGTAGTAAGAAATAGGAACTTAACTATATTATTAAACGAAGAGTCTTATAGAGGAGTTATAAATCTATTATTAAATACCTTATCTAGTAGAAAGGCTTTATAGCAAAAGATAATACCTAGGAATAAAGAGACTCCCTATTACTTAATATAAACGATCTCGTTAATAAGTATAACGCTAAATTCCCCCTCGACTAGGATACTAAAAGAGCTATAAGAAGGCGCGCACCTTATATATAACTAAATAGTTTTCTTATCCTTTTAATAGGATAAATATATATACCCTAAATTAATATTAGGATTATAAATCTTCCCTTTATTATTATTATTTTTTGCTATTAACTACTCTTCCCTCGATCTCTCTATCTTATATTGAAATAGATAAGAAGGAGTAGAAGGTATTAACTTTTATACGCCTTCCTTACTAACCCTTATTATAAAAATTTTTTTTCCTCTCCTTCTATACCTTCTTTTCTATTTACTATACCTGCTTACTTTTATTTAGGCATACCTATACTTTTTATTTATTTATTTCTCTCTTATATGCTAATTATTACCTAATAGACCTCTTATAATAAGTAATAATATTATCCTAACCTGCTAAATATAGCCTCCTAAATACTAGCCTAACTAATACTATTATAATAATAGCTTCTAAAAGCAAGGAAGTTACTAATAACTACGAGGTCCTATCCTCTCACCTATCTAATAATAATAGCAGCTAAGATAAGGGTGCTAACCTCTAGAACGATGAGGTGCTTAACCCTATCTCCCTATATTAAGATAGTAATAACTAAGGTAGTAATAACTAAGTTAGTAACTATAGTATTAACCTTAGTACTCTAGTTAAGACTTATAAGTCTGCTGCTAAGAAGAAGAAGTCCTATAAGGACTATAAGAAGGGCAAATAGGCAGCTAAGAAAAACTTCTTCGCTATAAATACTAAGACCTAACGCGAGGAGGTTATTAATAATAATACTAATAATATTTAGAATAACGATACCTAGGCTACCGAGCTAGTCCGTATTATTACTAGTACTACTACTAATATCGAGGAGCCTACCCTAGCTAAAACCGCAGCTACTACCCCTTATAAGACTCCTAAGAAGGGCTACCCTAGCTCTATAGCCTAGTGCTAGTAGATCGACGAGGCAAAAGCTTATATTAATAACGCTTTTCTATACTACCCTAATACTATCCTTATTAAGGAGATTAAGAAAATCCTTAATAATATTAAGCCTTCTAAGAATATATCTTCTAACCTCTATATTAGATATATCTAGAATACCCTTAAGTAAGCATATAATATATATATTAATAATAATACTTATAGCAAGCTTCTCCCTAGTCGCGCCTAGGTCCTTGCTATATACTTTTATAACGCCTATAGTTATACTAATAGAATTATTATTAGTAACCTTATTATAATAAACTATATTAACCTCCTTTCTATCGCCCCGCTCGTTAATATTAGTAATATTACTACTATAGACCTATTAGCCCGCAAGGATGCTAAAAATATAAAGGACCTCGCTAATAAGGCTAAGGGTAATATTAATACTATTATTAATAGCATCCAATAGGAAATCCTTCCTCGCCTCGATATTATAGAGACTAACGTAGCTAATATAGATATTATTAATATTAATACTATTAATAAGCATCTCGCTAAACTTAAGAATAATAGCGCGTCTAAGTAGGTAGTTACTAATAAGATTCGTATAGTTATTAATATAGTTAAGACTAAGGAGATCGCAGGCCTTTGCGCTAAGATTGCAAACCTCTATACTATAATCGAGGGTCTCTAGTATACTAATAATAAGCAACTTATACCTAGCGATACTAGTAATAATAGCACTACTAAGCGCTAGTAGATATCTAAGTTCGATATACTCCTCTACTAGCATAACGCCTAATTAATAATACTATAGTAATTTCTAGCGTTTAGGATATAAAGAAGGAGAAAAGGGAATATTAAGCATATATATCCTAGATTAATAAGAGATAGTAATCAGGATAATTGCTTTTTAAAAAGGGGGGTATATATTATATACCTTTTAGTGATATAGTTAGCTATTATATAGTATTCTATATAACTATAGTTAGGCTTAACGCCTATCCTTTAAGTAGGAGACTTCTAGCAAATAAGCTTAGAAGGCTCGGCTATTATAGAATATATTACGATATACCTATAATTGCTTATTATACTATTTATTATTATTCATACTTATATTGCTCTTTTCCTTGTTTTACTCGCAGTCTTAGCGACCCCTACTATAGCCCCAGGCTAGTAGGAAGACTGTGATAATTATAGAAAGGAAAAGTCTATCTATAGGCTAGCGCAGCCCTAGAAGGCTAAAGGCTCGCCTAGAGATTATATAACTTAGTAGTTATATGATCCCAAATTCAGGTAGGTCCAGCCCAGCGCTATGATAGTATATATATATTAGCAGCGGGATTGCAGTTAAGCGCGTTAGCGACGGCGTATTAGCGTTAATCAGTTTCTAAAAAAGAAGCTAAAAAAAAGTAGCTTATTTGCCTATTGTAATATATTCGCTATTATATAGTTAACTACATCGGTCGGATCGAAGCAGTCATGCTACTAAATGTTAAAGGAATAAGTAGTAATATATTGGGTTATAGATAATTAATGCTAACTAGGGGGCTCCGCGCGTGGGCATATAGGAGCGGTCTATATATGCAGCTAGGTGGTAACTAACGGTAGTATATAGGATCTAACCTATAGTATAGTAACACCCCGTTTACTATCTAAGATAAGACCTAAAGCGTTATACTATTAAATAATAATACTATATAAGATAATTAAGTTATTATTTAATCTATACCTATTTTATAGATTATGTAGGATAATAAGTAACCTAGAGAATACCCGATAGATATTTAATAATAAAAGAAGTATAGGATTAGAATTATAGATATAGATAAAGAACGATAGATTTATTATAAGATTAATAGGGGATTATTTATTTAATTTTATTAGTTAATTTAGTTATTTATAATAAGGATATCGCTTTTTCCAGACCGGGGGCTATTATAAAATATAGGGTAGGTTACCTGCTAGGGTAGACCTTCTCCCCTAGCGACCCCTGCCTATATAGTTAGTCTCTCTAGATATATCACACATAGCTTCACAGAGAGACGTTTGCCCACTTCAGGCAGTTCCATTTTTATCCATCGTTTATTGCAGAGCCCAGCTCTTCATAGTGCTTCACCTATCTCTGCATCGACGACCATTGTCTCTCGTTAATTCAATAATCGAAGGAGAAACAAATCCAAATGTCCAGCATGCGAGACTGCTAAACGCAGCGACAATTAGAGCTGACGCTTCTATCCGTCGCCATCGATGCCGCTAATCTCTTTAGATATTCGAAGTTTGCTTAATCGTCTCGCATGAGAGAACCGAAGAACATACGTAGACGATGATGGAGAACTTCATAACGGGGACGGTTTCAGAGGGTTGGACAGAACGGCTGCCAACGCTTCAGATAACTTGTCCCTGATCTCAGGGAGCGCAGGACTCATACGTGCGGACTAATCTGATACGGGGTTCGCTGGTGATGAATTCGTCGTCGATGGGAGATTTGAATGTTGTTCCCACGTTCAAAATTTCTCTCCGCGAGTATAGGCATAATTCAAGTGCCTGGTCGAAATGTTGGGGGTTCTGCTTGTCCCATAGACAAGGAACGGAAGGCGGTAGTCTACATCAAATCTTGGACTGCTGAGCCTGAGGAAGTCAGGACTCAGAACGCCGGATTATTGGACATTCTGGCTCCGTATCTCACTCGTCCCTTCCAAAGTACTTTCTAAAAGGGGTTATGGATGGTCTCTTCGGGTTGGATTGTGGACACAAGAGAATAGTTGGAGCCTCCTTTTTCCAAGAAGGTTTCTGACTTACAGTCCATCATTGACAATGTCGCTTGAAACAAGTCGCAGTAACCTACAGCTGTAGCCAAAATGACTTTCGAGGGAACAGGCTTCTAAATACGGAACAAACGCTCTTCGAATCTGACTTCTTTGACGACATTGCATCAATCCTGAAGAATGCACCCAATGCCAAACAATGGCTCCAGTCGAGGGCGTTGACTGCCTTTGCTCTTTGAATCTTGGCAAGTAAAGATCAAGGGAGATTGAAACTTTCATTCGTACTACGTGGTCGGACTCATCGGCACTCATAAATGCTATACAATCTCTCTTCGTGCCATGAAGTTCTCATCAATATTCGCGCACCATTCCGACATTTCCGTTCGCCCCGAACGGCACTTCCAAACTTGGTATACCTACCACTACAACTGACTGCTCCAAGACAGAGAGTCTTCAAACAACTCAATATACGCCGGAAGATGTGTATCCGTCTATGGCGCAGATACATCTGCCCCAGAGCACCAAACCCTCAACCCCTCCAAGAGGCGGATGCCGGCTGGACACGTGAACACCCCATGCCCAAGCCAGCAGTACCGATGCATCTCCTGGTGTGCCAAGGGGAGAACCTCTACTGTGAAAACGCGCACGATCCCAATGACAGAGTTCCAGAGGACATGCAAATTCACTGGGTGCACAACGTCATCCGCTGTGCCCATCCACACCATCATCATTGCCAGCTCCTTGGCGACGGCGTCTTCAAGATCCAATACATTAACGGCTCCTGCACACTCTGCACTGGCAACATTGACGTCCACGTCGAGCAGCTCAATCACGTCCTGCAAGAGTGGGACATACACCCGAAAATTCCCACAGCGAACGAGCAAGACCTGTACCTCAGCGTGGGATTTGCGGGTTACAAGGAGTACTACATCCTTGAACTTATGAGGTTGATATATCACATTCTCAAAAAGGAGCATCCCGTCACGACAGGAACACTTCCGTGGCGAGAATTAATCGAAAGTTGCTGGCCGGAAACCTGGTGCAAGATAGACCTGCACCACCGGGGCCACGGAAAGGACGAGTGCGACTGCGTACAAACCAACCACGAGTGGCGTGTCAACGTTTCGACCTCGATGCGAAAGAGAGAAGCACAATCCGTTCTAGAGCGGGGAGACGTTGGCGACATCAGCGCGTATTATGCCGATGTATACATGACGCAAGACCAGCAAGACCCGGACGTTTTCGAGGAAGCCTGGGATTTAACAGAAGAGGCGTCCGATCTCTACCGGAAATTTACACCCCAAGACTTCCCGATGTACCAGATGAAGTTCGTTCAAACCCACCGTCTCGTCCTCAGTCACCGTTACGGCCGGCTTACAAACCTGTCAGCGCGGTGCCGCGCGCAACTCTCTTATCGAGGCGAAGCTTCGTCACAATTGTATCCGCAGAGTATCTCTTCCAATAACGATAACAGGCGGTACGGCGGCGGGGACAGATGGAACGCGATACTTCAGCGCCGCGAAATGCTTCTGAACTGGATCTTTGAGTTCCTTGCCCGCGACATGGGACTGGATGAAGAGGTCATGATGTACCTCGGCGGCGCCCTTCTCGCCGTTCTCAACCCCTGGCCGACCGAAGGCCTCGGTCCTCATCCGTCCCACCCGTTTCCGCAGGCTCTCGACGACCAACTAGGGGCCCACGATTTGATCCAGGAATGCGTGTTCGAACTAGAGCGCTCCTGGCCCGTGAACAGCAACAATCCCTCGATCTGGTTCAACCTCCAGGCCTCCTGCCAAACGGCGGCGGACCTCGTGAGCGTCGTGAACCGCAACCGCGAAATCGTCCTGCGAGACGCCATCGTGCGCAACCGAGCCGCCGAAGAGGGAGCAGAGCTGTTCCGTAAACCTCCGTCGGTCGCCGACCAGGCGGATCGAACGCAATGTTCGGTTTGTCTAGAGCCGTGGACGAACCGGCCGCAGCACGACCCCGTCATCATGTCGTGCTGCGGAAACTTCATCGGAAAGCGCTGTTTGAAGGAGTTGTTGGCGTCGAGGCCGATTCGCGGGGCCGCCCCCGGAGTCGAGGAGACCGAGGCAACGTGGGCTGACGACTGGCATTGCATTATGTGCCGTGGCAAAATCGCAGCGCAGTTCAAGCCTCCGGTTTCTGATCCTCGGGGTTTAGAAAACATGGAAAGGCCTGGATTCCACAGTGTGATGCGTAGTCAGCACTGAGACTGTTACTATTGGAACTCCCAACATAACCAGGAAAACGGGGCTGCAATGACGTGAGCTCTGGACCCTGGCGGGGTTGTCGGCTTGCGTGCTTCAACTTGTGTATACAAAATCGTCGAGAGCCCTTGCACTTGAATCTCATGGTCAGGCCTGCATTGTTTGAGCTTACTTGGCCGAGCACCTTCAAAGATACACATATCAGAAGCAATCAGCTCATCATTTCAATTCAAAAATGTCTCGAAGCTGTTTCAGCGCACTTCTTAGCACTTTGACCTAGTAAAAGTTGATAAGTACTCAGCCTAAGGGAAGTAGTTACCTCTCAAACTGATGAAGTTGGCTCAACCATGTGGCTCGACCATGTGAGGCTTTCAGCTCAGCTTACTCCCTGAATCACTATTATTCCAGTCCTACGTAGGCCAAATGAGTAGCATCGGAAAATGATAACCCACAGATATCAGCTCACGCCTCTCTAGCTGCTTTTTTCTCGTGACTTGTGGTTCATCTTAAGGACCATTCTAGAAACAGGGGTAAGTGTCCTTGAGTCCAGAGGGAAGTATCAGCCAAGTCTCGATCATGGCTGCTGGGTCACGTTTGTTGTCTCTCAATGAGACTCACTTCGTTCGGTAAGTTTAGTTTACCTCAGCAGTGACTACAACGGCTTTGGTGCCTTACATAAGACATATAACCCGCACAATTAAGGGAGCAAGATCTGGATCAGTCTAGGCCCAAGAGGGACTGGTGCGATTCAGGACGGCGCAAGAACCCCTGTCCGGAACCTTCTCCTTTGAGTCTTTTCGCAAACGGGAGTCCCCTGGGCGACCCTGTAGGTAGGCTTTCCCACCCCCGGAAGGCGAAAAAAAGTCCCCTTGTCCAGCGGGAAATTCCATCTCCTTTGAGATCTCCCCCAAGAGACCACATTTCCCATTCGCAATCTCTGGGAAAAGTTTCTTTTTTTCTTCTCGAAATCCGGGATCTGTACTTTCAGCACACGGATTATCAGGGAAACCAAGCTCGTCGATCTTTTGGAGGATTAAAAAAAAGGGAGAAAGAGGTCAGAGGTACGTTCAAGATGTGGCTATTGTTGCTTCGCTGGCAGCTCCATGCCACATGCTCCCCACGTCCCCAATTGGAAGCTAAAGCTAATAACACCTGGCATCCTCAGTGCTCGACACCGAGACTCTGCCATACTTCGGCTGATTCGCGCGCCGCACTCCGTCTAATCAGAGAAATAACTTGTTTCTGGTTATGCAAGTATGAGGTTCAGCTTTCTTTCTGTTGGCCTCCTGGCCCTCCTGTCGCCGTTGACCGCGGCTTGGAGCAAAGAAGGTAAGCAAGCAAACAAGACGCGCAACCGTGCCAGACATTGTACGACATAGCGCTGAAGAGAGACAATCAAACAGACCGCGAGATCTTCCGCATTCGTGACGAGATCAAGGCCCACGAGGCCAACCCCGACATGACTTTCTACGACCTCCTGGGCGTCAAGAACTCCGCCTCCGTCGACGACATCACCAAGGCCTATCGCAAGATCTCCCGCTCCCTCCACCCCGACAAGGTCCGCCAGCAGCTCATCGCCGAGCGCGCCAAGGCCAAGAAGAAGGACAAGAAGAAGCCCGGTGTCAACGTCTCCAAACCCCCCACTCAGAAGGAGATCAAGGCCGCTGTCAAGATCGCGTCGGAGCGCCAGGCCCGTCTCGGTCTCGTGCGCAACATCCTCAGCGGCCCCGACCGCGACCGCTACGACCACTTCCTCCGCAACGGCTTCCCCGCCTGGAAGGGCACGAACTACTACTACAACCGCTACCGCCCTGGCCTCGGCACCGTCCTGTGCGGAGTGTTCCTTGTGGCCGGAGGTGCCTTCCACTACATTGCCCTGTACATGTCATGGAAGCGCCAGAGGGACTTCGTTGAGCGCTACATCAAGTTCGCGCGCAATGCTGCTTGGGGTGACAATTTGAACATCCCCGGCATCGATGATGCACCCGCGCCCGCTCCCGCCACCGAGGACGACGAAGATGTCCCTCCCGTCCCGAGAAACCGCAAGGAGCGCCGCATGCAAGAGCAAGCCGCCCGCAGAGAGGCCGGCAGAGGCCGTGGACGCAAGCCGGCCGGCAGCGGCACCGCCACTCCCCGGGAGGCTCCTGTCGTCCAGTCTTCTGGTCCAACCGGCTCCAAGAAGCGCGTTGTCGCCGAGAACGGCAAGATCCTGGTCGTCGACTCCGTGGGCGACGTATACCTCGAGGAAGAGAACGAGGATGGCGAGGTGGAACAGTTCCTGCTTGATGTAAGCTTTCCCCCAAGTGTCAAGCTAAAGCCTGACAAGCAACCAAACCCGTTGCGCAAAAATATCTCGGGCGATGCTAACTGAAAGTAGCCCAACGAGCTGCCCCAGCCTACCTTGCGAGACACTGCGCTCGTCCGCCTCCCCATCTGGGCCTACAACCGCACTGTTGGCCGCGCTCTCAATAAGAACACTGACGAGGCCGAATTCGAAACAGAGGAACTCGACTCTGACGAGGGCGAGATCCAGCACACTCCCAGCTCCGACTCTGCCGCTGACGACTTTGAGCTTCTGGAAAAGTCCACCGACTCTCTTGGTAAGGCCAAAGCTAGCGGAGCGCAGACCGGTAAGGCCAACAAGCGCAAGAACAAGAAGAGGTGATATGAGACACCAAGGAAAAGAGCGAAGGACCGCAGCCGGCTGGACTCCCCATCATCCAGGCTCTCAAGCTCACGTCGGCTCTTACGGGGCCTAGATTGGTCGCGAGCAACTCACAGACGATGGGAAAGCTGCATGAAATCTCATGAAGCCATTGTCCTTGTTTCCCCCCCCCCCCAACATACCAGTAGACTATCTATCAATGCATATTCAGACCTGTTTTACGCAAGGCCGTTCTTGGCCCCTTCATGCTGCTCACGGTGATTTGCAGTATCGCGTGCTTCCTGCAAGTGTTTGGACTGTCAGCAAGGGTGCGGGAACGTTCCTTTCCGCGCTTCTGTCCTGCGAGTTTCGGGTCGGAGTTTGTGGGCAAGCGGCCACCCGCTTCCCACATTCCATGCAGTGGCGACCCTGCGCAGTGGTTGCGTGAGACGGTTTATTGCCGCGTCTGCAACGCTCAACTCTGTTTCGTCCCTATCTCACTGGAATTCCACGATCACCTGTGCTGCAGATGTCGCAGAATGGTTCGTCCCCCTGTCTTCACACGTTTTGAACGAATTCTACACGGACTGGTATTGACGTCGAAAAGATGGCATCAATCGACCTCAGATCGACATCGCTCCCGTCAGTCGTATCAACTCAACTCAATTCAACTCAATCAGCTCTCTTATGTTCACTACCAAAAAAAGAGGCCTCGTACCTGCCAAACTAATGCCCTGAAACAAGGGAGGTAAAGTAGCGAGCCAAGCTGATGCCAAAAACAGACTTGCCGTTGCTGGTTCTGTTCTCTGAAAAGAAACAAAACAAAGCGCCAAGCATACACCTCCCCCGCCTTCGACCCGATCTCTAGTTCCAAGGACTTAGAACAGAGAAAGGGCGGGCTTGAGCTCAGACCCAACGTACCGCACGGCAACCAGACCAAAGAGTATGAGGAATACCAAAAAAGTGCGCTCAAGCCTCATGGTCGCCCCGGTTCACTTCGGCTCCGCGGTGCCTGGTTGACCTGACGCTTTCCTTGCTCGTTCTACTGCGGGCTTGGGTCCTTAGCGTCTGTTCGCCGACGTCGCCTACCACGCCAGCTGAGCCGCTAAGCCAGAAAACCCTATCTCAATCAAGAACGCGACCAGCGCTACTTGTCAGTTCTCATTGGCGGGGATCAGTCTCGCGCATGTTAGTGTGTCGTTGGGAGGAGGTACATGGGGGAGAAGCAGGGATGAAGACGAACCCTTTCCCCCTTACACGTTTGGAGGCAGCCCTTTACCAGGGCATTTCGAGGCTACTGGACGCGTTTTCTCATAGACTTCGCGACTGATTCTCCTGTGCCAGAAGCTAGAACAGACAGACAGACAGACGAAAACACACACACACACACTTACACACGATTAGTGGGATGTTTCTTCAAGGAAGGGGAGGGGGTGTCGGAGATTGTGACCGGTCCTGGTGGACGAGCGGCGACAGTTTTCCGTCCGCCACCAACGCGTCTACCTCGTCCGGTCAGGTCTGGTCGTTCGTCCCCCCCCTTGGCTCGGCTTCCTTGGAAGGACGAAGGCTATTCTTACTGCTTGCCATGGCCTCATCGAGAATATCAGACCGAACCTACCCCTAAAATCTGGACCGAGTGTGGCTCATCCTCACGCCGTCGTGATATGTATACCCATGAACAGCCCCCAGACCCTGACGGGTCCCATTTCCCCCCTCTTGTCCCGTTCTCCCTCAACCATCCCCCGGCTTCTTGTCCCGCCAACCCGGATCACACTCTGCACATCTCGTCTGTCGTCGCCTAATTACCCCGACGATCATATGTCAATCTCGTCATGATGTATAGGTGAAACAAGAAGGAAGGAAACAAACGATAACGACTACCTGTCGAGAAAGAGAGAGAGAGAGAGATAGAGAGAGAGCGCGTGCGTAAGAGAGTGGGGTTTATTCACAAGTGGATGACATGAGCACAATGGAGGATCGCAGCGGGCAAGTGCTGGCCGTCGCGGTCCTCTTCTTCGTGCTGTGTTGGACCGTCGTGGCTGCACGGATATACTGTCGTGGGTGGATCATACGGTCCTTTGGTGTTGACGACAAGTTGATGATTGCTCTCATGGTTCGTTAAGCTGCGTTCATCGCGCCCGAATGTGTGACTAAGACCGCTCATAGCTCCTTTTCACCGTCTATCTCATAACCCAGATCCAAGGCGTCCGCCACGGTACCGGAAAACACAGGTCCGACCTCACTGCAGAAAACAACCGCGATGCCCTCATGGTAGACTTCATGCCCGACCACAGTCACGAAAGATGGCTGACACATTTCTCAGTATTGGTACATCTGCGAACTCTTATACATAATCTCAACCTGTCTTCTCAAAATCTCCGTTGGCTATTTCCTCCTCCGCGTCTCCATCCGTCGCTCCCACGTCTGGATCCTCCGCATCCTCATGCTCGGCACCGTCCTCTTCGGAACGACCTACTTCTTCATGGTCACCTTCCAATGCGTCCCCGCCAACACCTTCTGGGAAGAGTCCCCCCGCGTGGAGGGGAAGTGTTTCAATGACCGTGTGGTCGTCATCATGACCTTTACCGCCTCCATCATAAACTGTCTCGCAGACTGGTCCTTTGGCATCCTCCCCCTGTTCATTGTCTGGTCGCTCTCCCTCCCCAAACGCACCCGCCTCCTCGCCTTCGCCATCCTCTCCTTCGCTGCCATCGGCTCCGCCGCGACCGTCGTCAGATCGGTCTTTATCCCGACTCTCCTCAACGGCGACGACTTCCTCTGGTCCACCACCGACGTCGCCATCTGGAGCACCGTCGAGCCCGGCATCGGCATCACCGCCGCTTCCCTGGCGACCCTACGGCCCCTGTGGCAACTGATATGGTATCAGGCCGGCGTCAAGTCCCAAGCGCCGCATGCCCTGGCCTGGCGCGAGCGACTGCAGGCGAAGCCGAGCTATGTACGGAGCGATGAGTCTGGTGGCCGACAGCAGCAGGCCAGGTTCCGCCTTTCGGACGGCGCCCCCTTGGAGGAGTTCGAGGCCGAGATCGAAGCCGAGTTCGAGGCGGCGCAGGTCCCTCGTATCAACCACCCCGAAGACGCGGCAACCTCCACGGCGCCTTCACGACGGAGCGAGTTAAGCAAGACCTTTGATATCTCATATCCGCGGAAACGCGACGAGGAAGACGGCGAAGGTCTCGTGACGTCCCAGGACGACGGCAACGGCGGGCAATACCTCGCCCCCACGCCAACCCGCGAAGTAACAACATCCTTGCCCCTCCCCTCTCATCTCACATGCTGACAGACCTTTCCAGCAACACGGAGACCGCGAACCAGACCTCGAAGACGGCGTCCACCTCTCTCCCATAGTCCCCTCTGCCGCACCGACACTCAACTGGGTCTCCCCGCGCATGTCCGCCTTGTCCATGGGCTTCTCGGGCGAGAACCTGCCGCTCTCCCCGGTGCGCGAGTCGATCATGTCCTCGACGACGTGGGGCTTCGGCGACTCGCGCGCGAGCAGGGTGAGCAGCATCACGACGGCCAACAACAACCGCGACAGCCTCGGCGACACCTTCAGAGACAGCCGGATCACGGCCGCGACGACTCGGAACACTCGGTACGAACGGTACAGCCGGACAACCCGGACAAGCAGCTACCACAGCCGGTTCTTGGCCCCGCCGAGCCCGGGCAACGTGCCCCTGCCGAGTCCGCCGCCCGTGTGGCAGGTGAACATGCCGGGCGGCATGGACTCTGCGCAATGGCTTTCGAACCGGATGACCGAGCACCCTGGGAATCCCGGGGGTCGGATTTGAAACGGCATTTGTTTTTTTGGGACTGCTCTTCGGTTATTTGTAAAAGCCGCCGAAGGAGGCACATGCTGACTGAGACGACAATACGAACGTCTCACACATCGGAGCTGCCGTACGCTTCAGTTCCAAATAATCGAGCGACGATCTTGTCTCTACGTCGATTCATGATCCTTTTGCGGTCATCATTGAGTGAGCTACGCTGAATACGACGGTGAAAATTCGCTCCGTCGAAAACCTGCGGCTCCCGCGTGAGGTGGATGGCGTCATCAGTAGAAATACTTTACATCCGCGGATGGGATAATCAGGCAAAAATCTCCACGAAATAAGGACGCATGGCCGGCGCATGAGCGTGATACCATTTTGGGAGAATAGGTTTTTAATAATTTGACAACTCGGTCTAACGAGAGGTATGGAGAATTGGCGTAATTAGTGAATTGGAAGTAAATAGGGAGACTCACGGAAATGGGGGCTACTAGGCAATCATTTCCCAGTCGACTAAAATCTGACGCGAAGGGTGTAGGCTACCAAAAGGGAGGAAGAGGCAAAAATCTCAAGGGTATATGATGTATGATAAATAGAAATCACATACCAATCGGTAACTATTACTAGCAGTCTCAATCTTCGTCGCTGTTCAAGATCTTGGTGCTTGTCGTTCCCCACATAATTATGAGTAGAAGCCATCACCATCTCTAGGGGCAGGAGAACAGAGTCAGTGTTCAGGAGCGTGCTCGTAACGGTTAAGCGGCGAATTGTAGATGTTTTGTTATTCATTCCTCATTCCTGATGGTTTACGCCCAATGCCCATTCATGTCGTGACTGACAAAGAAAAAAAACCATAGACGAAGCATCCGAACATATGCCTCCTTCATCCGTTCCTGGAAACTCATGCAATCTAACTGGAATCTGCTGCAACTATGCAGTGAGAAAAGTATATTCTTGAGATGCTCACAAAATCTCCATTGCCTCCATGTTTCCCGTCGGACCGCCCCAAGCCTGGAAAGAACCATACTGGTTCTCCATCTGCATCTGTTGCTCTCGGGCCCAGTCATCGCCGAAGCCTTTGTAGACTGGGTCGTTGGCTGGCTTGTATGAAGACCCGATGGCGAAGCCGTAGTGGGAGTAGTTGTTGCCCGAGGAGCGGAGGAGTTCAGCTTGTTCTCGCTCCCGCTGTTCTCGCTCGCGCTGCTCCCGTTCACGCTGCTCGCGCTCGTACTCGCGACGCATCATCTCCTCGTAGCCGGACATCATGTAAGGCTCAACGTGGTGGGAGATGGAGCTCGCAAGCCAGCGCCCATCATTGGCCTGGACCTGAGTGCCATCAAGGCTCATGATCTGCTGCTGCTGATTTTCAGCCTCGATGCGCTCATACCTCATGCGCGCCAATTGTTCCTCCTGCTCAAGCGTGGTGCTCGTCCATGCTAGAGAAGGGTTGTCATTGCATGAGGTAGGCGGGGCAGCACGCCAGATTTCAATCAAGCGCAGTTGGTGGGGTTCCTCGGAAAGTCTGAATAGTTGGATCTGAGCAGGGGAAAGGACTGAGGCATCAACGCCATGCTGGCTTAGGACGGACTCAGGGGTGATCTGCTCTGTCTGGGGAGGCTCAGAAGAAGGACGCTGCACTTCGGGTTGAGGCTCTTGTTGCTGTTGGCGGGCAATGTGCGCGGAGTGAGTGTAGTGCTGGGTAATGGAGTAGATGATGGGAGCCGCCGCCGCTGGAGCTGGCGCGGCATTGGTGGGGGCGGGGTCCGGGGTCTGCTGCTTGAGCTCTTCCTCGACCTTGGGAGGAGTCTGGCTTTGAAGTTCGGGGTTGAAGGTTAGGTTGCGGGAGAAGAGAGTTGCAAGGTCGTCCTGGACCTGCATGGTCGGCTGAAAGGAAACCATCTTCCTACGTATTGTTAGCCATTTGCGATACTGTCGCATTGGATGCTGAGACATTGCTATTCGGGGTGTCGACAGAAGACATCTCCGATAAAAGCCCGGCGGGGTTCCGAGGGGGCGGGTCCGGGTTTACCGGACAGACTCGGGACTGAGTGAAAAAGAGATGGGAACTTGCCTTGTTGTGTTTTGCGAGAAATTAGCCGTAAAGCCAGACAGAAAAAAGAGGCCGTTCGAACTAAGCTGTTCGCTGTAGAAGTAGAGACTGCTAGCGAAGCAGAAAGAAAGGCAGTGAAGTACTGTCTTGTGGTCTTGTCCTTTGGGGTAATCGGTTCGGGAGCTGTAGACAGCGCGCGGTAGGAAACAAAACTGGTTATATTGGCTAAGCTATTTACTCGAGCAATATCGTTAAGCTTGTTTTTTATCGTTTAAATCAAGCAGGGCAAGGAGACTCGGTAGACGAAAGAAAAAGCGACTGTGGTCACAGGAAGCAACGGTCGGGGGTCTGGTTCGGTCTTGATGTCCTCTTGGGCAGGAAGACAGCAGACGGTGGAGGGTTGGGTCAGTATTGCAAGTGGGTTGATTTTAGTTTGTGGGGTGAGTTTTATCGAAGTCGAATGTCTCGGCGACGGACGCAAAACTCGTTCGGTTCGGTACGACGGTCGTCGAAGGGTTTGTTTCTGCAGAAGCAATAGCCGACAGTTGATGATTTGTGTAAAATGTTCGGGAAATGGAGAATAATGAGGGCGGTTTCTTTCTTATATGGCTAGAAGAGTCATAACCCTTTTCGGCTTGTAGGGAAGGAGAGAGAGAAGCGGAGGGCGGGAAGAGGGCGGGGGGAAGCCAGGGACGCTGGGCATGGCCTGGCAGGGGAAATTAGGAAGGAGGGGCAGCTACCAGGCCAGGTCATGACGCAGCCAGGGCAATGTGACGCAGATTCACTGGCCATCACAGGTCGACCTCCAGTGGGAAAATGCGCTGAGCGCTGAGCGCTGAGCGCTTTGGCTTTTGGCTTTTGGCTTTTGGCTTTCCATGGCAAACAACCACTGTGTTTTCATACCTGCCTGATCTGCCGGTGCGGCGTGCTAGGTGCCAGACTATCGGCCAGGCCACGTGCAGAACGCATCCACACATCACCACCACATCATCCATCATTGATCCTTGGATCACCACCAATATAGCGCTCACGCCCAATCGCCTCTTTCGTTAGGCCGGAATGCGTGCCTGAAGCCCTGACACCTGCCTGTTCGTGTCCAGAATATAGCTCAGTTTGCCATCTGCCGACGAGAAATGGCATTAACAGAAATAACTGATCGTCAGGCAAACCGTGAATCCCGTACCTGGTTTGCTGGCGAAGTGACAGTTCAGTTGGTCGCAGCCATGGTTGTAACTAACGTAGCCCAAGAGGCCCGGCAAGCCAGCCGGCAGGACATGGCGAGATGAAACATATGCTCTTCCAGATCCGCGCGTGTCGCCCAATGGATTGGTGACACGACCAGTCCACCCAGCTTCTGGAAGACACGAAGGTATCAAACCAGTTTCTCGTGACACACACAATTCTAGCCGGCGTCATTTGCACATTTTGTACTCCGGTCGTCTTTTGCGCTCGGGATAATGATGATGGCATCCCGCAGGCTCGTTGCAAATCGGCCTTTCAAAAGTCTATTCCGTCCTTGGGGGCGAATTACGGTTCTTCAGAAGGCTCACCAAAGAATCTTTTGTGTCTGGTGTCTGGGCTTTCCTATGCCTGGTCCGGTGCTTCCACACCGCTCCTCGAGATCCCCGTACCAACATGTTTTGCCGAATCCATCTGAGTCTGGACTTCAAGCGTCCGGACTGTCGGTGTCCAACACAGGCAACACGTTTCCGCAGACAATCTAATCAGACATTTGCGCTAGTGCTCACTCCCTCCTTGGACTCGTATCTAAAAATGAAGAGAAGAGAATATCTTAGTATTACGGCAAATTTACTATCGGTACAGTGCCGCACTTCGCGATGTGCCTGCCGTGAATCACGAATGCCCCTCCATAACTCCAGTACGGAGTACTGGCAGCTGCAACTGTGACCCACTGCAGGTCCAAGTGCGGGATGGTGGGTGAGGTAATTAAATCCCTTGTTATCATCAACCTGGAAATACATCTCGAGGTTGCTTAGCTAATCCATGCACCTCAAGCCTCATTTGTGCCACATGTGGCTGTTTCTTATTCAATTCTCTCACCCCTCTCCAGGAAGCTCCCTTCCCACCCCCAGCTCCCTTTAACCTGAGGCACCCTTACGTCTAGCCTCGCCGTCAACCTCGCGCAGCAACACGCAGCTCTCAGGTTGCCTGAAGCTCAGATCTCAAGGCTCTAGATTCCCCAATTCCAACGTCCCGCATCGTCATCCTCCACCACCAAAAGCTCCTTGAACAACCATCCACAGCCTGCATCTCACGGCCTCCCACCACGACGATTGAATACCGGTTCTCACGCAATCCACGTCGATTACATTTCCCAGTCCTAAGCCCTCCTCACTAATTCACAATGGTAAGCTTTCCCTTGCACGTCCCAAAGGTGGACCGGGATGTTGGGAGCTATCACCATCCCACCACATCCACACTCTTCTGCACAAACGCTGACCCATACCCAAAATGCAGACGTCGATAGGCACAGGTTACGATCTGAGCAACTCCATCTTCTCCCCCGACGGTCGCAACTTCCAGGTCGAGTATGCTGTCAAGGCTGTCGAGAACGGCGGCACATCTATCGGCATCCGCTGCAAGGAGGGTGTCGTCCTCGCCGTAGAGAAAATCATCACCTCTAAGCTATGGAAGCCCAATGCCAATAAGCGCATCGCAACCGTTGACAGACATATCGGTGCCGTAAGTAGACCCCCCTTGCTCCCCCATTTCGGCAGACAAACGACCCCTCACCTGTACCTACGCACCAATCGATACAGCCCTGCTACCTGCTCTAGCATGCCTGCTAACGTCTCCCAGGTCTACTCAGGAATGGTACCCGACGGCCGCCACTTTGTCGACCGCGCTCGCGAAGAAGCCCATGCCTGGCGCGACACCTTCAAGACCCCCATCCCTACCGCCGATCTTGCTGCCCGCATGGGTGGCTATCTCCAAGCCTACACTCTCTACTCTTCCGTCCGCCCCTTCGGTATTACCGCAATTGTTGGCGGCTTCGACCCCTCAACCGAGTCACCAGTCGACGGCGAGGTCGGCTCTGGCCCTAAGGTCGGCGCTGGCGGCAAAGATACTTCCAAGACCCACGGCGGCCCTTTCCTCTACATGATCGAACCCTCCGGTCTCTACTGGGGCTACTACGGCGCTGCCACCGGTAAGGGCCGTCAGGCTGCCAAGGCGGAGCTTGAGAAGCTCGATCTAGCCGAGGGAGGCCTCACGCTCAAGGACGCTGTCAAGGAGGCCGCACGCATCATTTTCGTCGCTCACGACGACAACAAGGACAAGGAGTTTGAGCTGGAAATGAGCTGGATCAGTGATGTTGACGGTCCTACCAAGGGCCGCCACCAGGAAGTGCCCAAGCAGCTCCGCGAGGAGGCGGAGCGGTTAGCTAAGAAGGCTCTCGAGGGCGACGATGACGATGAGGAGGAGAAGAAGGATGATGACAAGATGGAGGAGTAAGGAAACAGTCATGGGCTAGAGCGAGGAGGGTTATCACGACACAGAGATACGAATCAAAAAGAGATCTTACTTACGACGGAGCTGCTGCCAAGAGGTTGGACTGCACTCGGAAGAACTTTGTGTACTTGTAAAAACACCACGATGACGGCTATGGCGGCTGGATCATAGACTAATCAAATTCAATTTGGGCACACTGTTGTCAGTTCTGGCGTCTATTTCATCATTGATCGAGCGTATTATTTTGTGTTGCTGACGCCGTAGTTGATAGACCTATTCCCCTTAATATGCATTCGTTGTAGTACTGCGAGGTCGGTCGAGACAAACAATAGTGGCAAGAGGAAAAGTAACCACAGAAGAAGTTAGGAGGGTGCATTTACCTATCCCGCCGCTATATTTCTCAATAACACACGCGGCTTCCTCTTCCTTGGCTAGCAACTCTCTGCTAGTATATTAATACGTCTTAAGGCCATTATTATAGACTCGATATATCTATTGTTAGTTCTATTAGTTTTAGATTATTTGCTTTATATATAGAAATTTCTTGGAAGTTTTAGTTAAGGTATTGTCTATCTATTTAATACTACTATAACCTTCTTTTAAGTTAGACGAGCGCTTGAGCCGACTTGGAATCATGCGTCTAAATAGCCCTTAGAACTCTACACACACACACACACACACAGGTATAGCGATTATAAGCCATTCTATTATCCTTTCCCCTCATCCTTTAAATCTAGGCGATATTCTATGAAAATAACCATGTTCTTAACAACTCCAGAACTTTAGGGAAGGGCGCAAGTATCAGACGCGCTGTGAAGATGCCTGCCAATCATATATATCTATCGGGGAAAATAAGCGACGAATTCCCGGAAACACCGCGGCTTCCCGGAGCGGGATCACGGACAACACGCAGACTGCGGTCTCAATGTCCCACCCAATCTGGTGGAAATCTCAAGCATCTAAGTCGCACGCAGGACAGGGTTAATAACTAATATGGAGAATTACTAATCTGAGGCTTTTTAGATTATAAGATAGTGAGGAAATATAGGAACGGAGTATATACACTAAGATATATAGGTTATATTAGCGCAGTAAACTGTTTACTCTGCAGGTTAGTAGGGTGTGCTTGGAAAAACCATCTCTCTAGTACGTATTACCCACTAAATAAGAGAACAACAGAGATAATCGACATGAGGAACAATAACCACAAAAGAAACAGCAGCAATAGAAGGAGAGGTACGGCACCAAAAAAAAAAAAAAAAGATTTACACAGGTATAACTAAACCAAACTAATACAGGCTTAGCAGCTATTAGAGTTGTTAATAGCCTCAGGAGAATCACTGACGTTGTGTTTTAAATAGTGTATGCGGTTGGGTCATTTCATCGAAGTCTAAAGCTTATAGATTGAGTAATAATATGATTTGATTCTAAGTAAACGTTAATTAAACTACCTAGTGATCCCGTTCATCGCGCCCTGGACGTTATGTCGAATTCCATAGTTTCATACCGCTTTGAAAATTGAGAAAATGAAGTCACCGCTCACCATATCCCCGTACCATGTCGTGAAACTTAAGCCTTGACAATTCTGCAAACCAGGTCCGAACCGTCGACGGAATCGCCCTCCTTGACCTGGAGGGTAGACACCTTGCCGTTGTGAGGCGCAGAGATGACCATTTCCATCTTCATGGCACTGAGAACGGCAATAGGGTCGCCCTTCTTGACGTCGGATCCGTCCTTGACACGGAGCTCGACCAAGACTCCGGCCATGGGTGCACCGACCTGGCTGGAGTCGGAGGGGTCGGCCTTGGGACGGCTGACGTTCTCGACCGAGGCCTTGTTGTCGTCGACGGTGACTTGTCTGACCTCACCATTCATCTCGTAAAAGACTTCACGCTGGCCGGTGTTCTCGCTGAGGGGACCAATAGCAAGGAGCTTGAGGATAAGGACCTTGCCCTTTTCGAGCTCGACATGGAACTCCTCACCGATCTCAGGACGAGACAGGAAGTACTTGGTTGGCAGAACGGAGAGATCGCCGTACTTCTGTATGAACTTCTTGTAGTCCTCAAAGACCTTGGGGTACATGACGTATGCGGCTACATCGCATTCAGTGACGGGGCCACCGAACTTCTTGTGCAAGTCGCGCTTAACCTTGGCAAAGTCGATTGGCTCGAGGAACAGACCAGGGCGCTTGTCCAGCTTCCTGCGGCCACGAAGGGCGTCAGAACGCAGTGGTTCAGGGAATCCACCGTACGGCTGTCCCATCATACCCTCGAGGAATTCAAGGACGGATCCAGGGAAGTCGAGCTCTTTAGCACGGGCCTTGACATCCTCGGCACTCAGCTTGTTGGAAACCATAAACTGAGCCAAGTCACCAACGACCTTGGAAGTGGGCGTAACCTTGACGATATCGCCGAGAAGGTCGTTGGCATGCTCATAGGCCTTCTTGGTTTCAGCCCACTGCGTTCCAAGACCCAATTGAGATGCTTGGAACATCATGTTAGTGAGCTGGCCACCGGGAATCTCGTGCTCATACACCTCGGGGTCGGGACCGGCGAGGTGAGCCTCGAAGGGTGAGTAGAGAAGCCGCAGCTGCTGCCAGTAGGTATCCAGAGCACGAACATGACTTGGGTTCAGGCCGGGATCATGTTCACTGCCCTCGAGGGAAGCAATGATGGCGTTGATGCTGGGCTGGGAGGTCATCCCAGACAAGCTGTCAGTGGCGGCGTCAACAGCATCGGCACCAGCCTTGGCGCAAGCCACCATGGAGGCAACACCCGTACCGGCAGAGTCGTGGGTATGGACGTGGATCGGGAGGTCTGGGTATTTCTTGCGAATTGCGCCGACAAGAAGTGTTGCGGCATGAGGTTTCAGGACACCAGCCATGTCCTTGATACCGAGAACGTGAATGTCGAGCGCAACAAGCTTGTCGACTAAGTCAAGGTAGTACGGGAGGTTGTATTTCTTCTTGGGGTTCTGTACAGGTGTTAGCTCTAATGCTCCCAAGACAGTGACGACGCAAGAGAGGACGAAAATGACGAGGACAACAGAAATCTCAAATGGCGACAATTGGAAGGAATGACTGCGGATGAGATCAACGGGACCAAGGGGTAAAAGGTGTGCCTTCCATAGAAGGCAGGACCGCCTCGTTTGCTAGTTAAGAGCAAAAGGGAGGAAGGTTCACTTCGCCAAAGAGTGAAAGAATACGAACAGGAGTGCAGTAGCAACCGAGAAATTCAACATTCCCAAGACGGCGAGGACACCGAGGACATCAGAGAAAAATGAGAAAATTGAAGATTACAAGGAAAGAAAAGAAAAGGAGAGAGAAACACTCACTAGCATATCCCCACTGATACACACGGCAGCTTCAACAACACCACCAGCCTTGTGGACAGCCTTGATACCGACCTCCAGCTGGTCGATATCGTTCAAGGCATCGAAGACACGGAAGATATCGACACCGTTCTTCTTCGCTTGCTCGACGAAGTGGTCGATGGCATTGTCAGGAAGGGAGGCGTAAGCAACACCGTTGGCACCACGGAGAAGCATCTGGAAGGGAATGTTGGGAACAGCCTTCCTCATGCGGCGGAGACGGTCCCAGGGGTCCTCGTAGAGAAAGCGATAGGCGACATCGAAGGTGGCACCACCCCAGCACTCCAAAGCATACAAGTTGGAGAGGGCGTGGCTGGTCTCCTTGGAGATGTTCAAGAGATCTACAGTTCGCACACGAGTTGCCAGAAGCGACTGGTGGGCGTCACGCCAGGTGGTATCCATCAAAAGGCAACCACTCGAAAAGTGTCAGTATAAATGACTCACGAATTGGTGATAACAACTTACCTGTACTCGCGAACGGCCTTGGCAAATGCCTTCGGGCCCTGTTCGACAATGATCTGCCTCCAGCCCTTCTTGCAAGGCTGAGAAACATCGAGCTTGGTGCCGTCCTCCTTGAGGAGCTCAGGCAAGATAATGTCGCCCTTGAACTTGGGTTCACCGATCTGACCCTTGATGCTGCTGCCGTTGACGGCAACGTCACCGAGGTATGCAAGGAGCTTCTGGGCGCGGTTCTGGCCGCCAATGAGGTCGAATAGCTGAGGAGTGTCGTCAATGAAGGTGGTCCAGCAGTTGCCATCGATAAAGGTAGGGTGGGTAAGCAGAGACGCCAAGAAAGGAATATTGGTCTTGACACCGCGGATACGGAACTCGACTAGAGCACGGAGTATTTTCCTGCGGGCGATCTCGTACGTTGAACCGTGGCAAGTGCACTTAACCAACATGGAATCGTAGTAGGGGGTAATGACGGCACCGGCGAAACCGTTCCCGCCGTCCAGACGGACACCATTACCGCCGGCAGAGCGGTAGACCTCGATCTTGCCAGTGTCAGGCGAGAAGCCCTTTGCAGGGTCCTCAGTGGTGATTCTGCACTGGATCGCAAAACCTCTGGTGGAAATGCGGTCTTGAGTCAGACCAAGCTGTTGCAGAGTGGCGCCTGCGGCAATCTGGATTTGCGCAGCAACGATATCGATGCCCGTGATCTCTTCAGTGATGGTGTGCTCGACCTGGATACGGGGGTTGATCTCGATGAAGTAGTACCTGTTCTGTTGGTCGACCAGGAACTCGGCGGTACCAGCGTTGCGGTAGTTGACAGACTTGGCCAACTTGACGGCGTCGGCGAGAATGGCATCGCGGGTTTCGGTAGGTAGATCCTTGGCCGGGGCAATTTCGACGACCTTCTGGTGGCGACGCTGGACGGAGCAGTCGCGCTCGTACAAGTGAACGATGTTGCCATGGTTGTCACCGAGGAGCTGGACTTCGATATGCTTGGGCTTGTCAAGGAATCTCTCAACGAAGACGGTGCCGTTACCGAAGGCAGACTTGGCCTCGGAAGTAGCTCTCTCGAAAGACTCCTTCAAGCTCTCCTGCTCGCGCACAACACGCATACCACGACCACCACCGCCGTAGGCAGCCTTGATGATGATGGGGAACCCATATTGATCGGTGAAGCTCTTGACTTCCTCGAAGGTGGCTACGGCGCCTTCAGTACCAGGTACCACGGGGACGTTGGCAGCAATGGCGAGCTTGCGGGCGGAGACCTTGTCGCCTAGTGAGTCAATGACATCGGCAGTAGGTCCGACGAACTAAAATGGGCCGTGAGTCAGTGTACCGTCAGATTTAGGGGCCTGCAGGATCTCTCACAATCAACCCGGCCTTCTCAACATTGCGCGCAAACTCGGCGTTTTCTGACAGGAAGCCGTAGCCTTTGGCGGTGGATTAGCACGTGTCAGGCAAATGGTATCCGAGAGCACCTACCTGGGTGAATCATCTGGGCGCCATGCTCGACGGCAATCTTGATGATCTCGTCTCCAGCGAGATAAGCACCGACCGGGGTGTACTGGCCACGCTTGCCAATGACGTATGCCTCATCGGCCTCTGTGTAGTGGTTAGAGGGTAATGGAGCGGAAAGGAGCTGCGGAATGACTGACTTTGTCTGTGCATGGAGAGACGGTCCTCATAACTGCGAATTTTAGTATGCGAACATCCGTTTGACCGCAGACGATAAGTTTTACCTGAAGACTGCAATGGTGTGCAATGAAAGCTCGTGGGCCTGCAGAAAGTCAGCGCTAGGTTGCTAATCACAGCAGCAGAACGCCTGCTTGAGAGGCGACTTACGGTTCTGAAGATCTACAAGTCAAGACAAGTGAGCATTCTGATTCTGTAGCAACAACTTGAGCAACGAGGATATTCAACATACACGAATGGCTGGGGTTGTGGTCAGCTTTCGTCGGTTAAGAGTCGAGCGAATGGATGTACTTACGGATTTCACCACGGTTGGCAACTGTCATTGTAGGAAGCAAAGGTCAGCATAGTTCTTGGCATTTGAAGGCCTGTTGGGATTTAAGGAGGCCATGCTGGAGCTCAAACTCACCAAGAATCTTCTTCAAGTGCATGATGCTCGAGTTGGCGCGAATGTGGTGGATAGTCTGAGGGTCCTTTGGGACCTCCTCGACGTCGGCGTCTTCGAAGACATCGTTGAAGGTGGGCTGCGTTTGGGCCATGATGGGCAACCGTGCAGCGGACGATAGGGTATGAGGAAGAAAGCTGAAGTTGGCGAGAAGAACAGCGACGGCCCAATTTGAAGGGGACCGAGGTGTAGGAAAGCTGTTGAGGTCTCAGGTACGAGACAATTGCGTCGGCTTTCGGTGGCGGGGCGGTTTGGTTTGGGTCTGGTCTGGCTTGGTGGGGTATCTCCCAGGTTTCCAATCCCAAGCTTTGGATGCAGCAACCTCGTCGGCCGTAGTCGCCTGTCTTTCAGGTGCAGATCAGGCGCAGCAGCAAAAGATGCAGCGGCGGGTGCGGGCCAGGGGGCGACAAAGCCCAGATGAGCTGAAGCACCGAAGGTTAGAAGCACGCCGTTTGGTGGGCTGAGGAGTTGAGCCAACGAGATTCGATGCGAAGGGTCGATGACTTGAGAGCCGAGGGGTAGCTATGAAGCTTGGCTGCTCTTTACCGGGGTTTGGAAGAGAGCTCCAACGACAAGCGAGTGCAGCTCTCCCCTCTCTCTCTCTTTCCGCTATTTCACCCGCCCGACCGAAGGGAACGGGAGTGGATGTCGGTGGTCGGGGTATGACGGTGGTGGATGCGAACAAGCAGTGATGTCTTGGGGAGCACAAACGACAAAGTAAGGTAGTACGCGACAGCTTTTACAACAGCAGCTGGCGAATAGAGGACAGAGAGCAGAGGACGAGAAGAGAAAGGAGAGGAGGACGGGATGAACACGAAGCTCGTGGGATGGGGGGATTTATTGTATCTGAGTTGGTACCAAAGTCTATGCCATGTCTAGCCAGTCAGTCTTTTCTCGTCAGGGCCTTTCTCTCTCCTGGTGCGGAAGTGGTAGTGGTAGGTACTCCCCGGCCCAGAGACCAGACCAGAGATCCATCTGATTATGAAAGGGCCATGTCCATCCAATTCAGACCAACCCAAAGCTGGCACTGGTGTGATCCATGCTGAGGAAGGCCGACTGTCCGCAGACATTTGCTGTTGCTGGCTGGTGGACAACGGGAGGGACTCTTGGATGGATGGACATGGAGCGTTGACTGTGTGACTGGTGAGAAACCGACTGGCGACGGTACAAGACCTCCCTTCTCTGTCACCCCTCGTCGTCATGAAGTAGGGGACCTTGTCTCCAGCTGCTGGGTAGCGTGTAGTGACGGCACTCAGCCGGGGCACTAAGTACCGAGGTACTTCCACGGATGAGCTGCGTGGCCGCTGGTTAGCTGCATCAGGCGGGAAACCAGCAGCCAAGAGAGGGGGAGGGGTACAGGGGTGAGACCGCGACGACCAGGCGGGCTACGTACCATGGTACAATTGCATCTGCAAAAAATACGTACTGCCCCTCCAACGGACCTTCAGGTGCTATTGGGGCTGGGACGGGAGCTTAGGCCACCCTGCGATAGCAGCTGTCCTCTCAAAACATGTCGCTTTGTCGCGGCAGGAAGAGGGGAAAAAAAAAAAAGGTCTCCCAAGACCGTGGAAAGATGCAATGGCATGTCTCGCCGGCATTCGGCGTTCGACAATATCCCACCTGACGGCCATGACTGATCACGCTGCTGTATCCCCTACATCACAGCGCAGTCCATTGCCGCAAAGGGCCATGCAGTTAGTCGATCTTTCGATACCTTAGACTGCCCTCTGCTCTCTCGCTGACCCCAGAAACTAGAACCTAGAACCCAGTAGCGTAGCGTACGGATAGATGTGAATCCCAACCTGAGATGGCGATACCTCTTGGCTTTGCAATGCCCCGAGAGCAGCGACTTTGCAACTCTTGGAGTCCTGAGAATAGCACCAACCCCCCTGTCCATATCTGACCGAGAGATGCCGCCTGCGTTTCTACAACGCGAGAGTCTCTCAGTTTCCCAGCGTGCCGGTTGCCATGACCGCAGTTCCTGAGACATCTGGCGAGACCTGGATGCCCAGAGATCAGCAATCAACAAGAACGATACAAAACACTTCGTCGCCCAGAGATGCGCCTTGATATCTTTAGACCTTGACGCCGCCTCAGGTTGACTCAGAGATAGAAGACCCACGAAGAGACGAGGGTTGAGACACTACGCTTGCCATGTCAGTTTTCCCCCCTCAAACACGACTTCGACATGATCATTCTAATAGTAGAAAGGCGATAGCAGGGTCGCCAAACACCGCTAAACCACCAGCAATTGACCAACCAGAGCCCACCGATACAAAACTGCTTTCCTCCGTTTTGACTAACACCTATCCTGGATTGAGGGTGGCCAATAGAGGAAAAGTGACATTACCAATTCCAAAGTGCATCAACACAGCAGCTTAGGTACCTTACCTAGTAGGTAGGAAGAAACAGCAACATCAATGGATGTACCCATGGAGAAGGCAAGCATTATGAAAAGTCTGACTGAAAAGCAGGCAGGAGGCACTTGCCTTGCAAAGACGAGTTGCAAGGCACTGTATGCTGCACCTTCCTGAGAATTCATTCTGCAGGAGGTGGCGTGCCTGTCACAAGGCAAGGTTGCACCAAAAGCAGGCCGCCATCGTCACACATCACTTTCCTGCGACATACACACCTTCGCAACCACCGCCTACAGGCAAGATACCGACAGAAACACCCCAATCCCAAGCGAAAAGCAACAGACTCGACAATCTCCGCAATTGCACGAGCTATTCACGGTATTTCCCAGATTCCCGGAAGCCTGCCAAGGGCTCTGCCGGGCGCTGCCACTGCCGAAGCCGAGGATAACGCGGTTGTCCACCCGATTCAGCGGCCACGATTCGGACGTCCGCCTTCATCACCCGGCCGTCGAGATGTTAGCCTTTTTTTCTTTTTCGCTTCGGGACAACTCGAGGCGATAGCAGCCACTACCAAAATGAGCGCGGATGTCGTCTCTGACCTTTTTTGCCCCGCGGTCGACCTGGTCGCAGAATGCATTTCAAGAAATCATTAGGAAGATCCGAAATATCGTGAACCTCGGTCTCTTGCACCGAGGGGCATGCCGCCACATAGCGAGTCTCGGCTACCCTTCCGCTCTCAGACCAACCCAGCCCTGGGATGGCCACGCCGACCTTGGCCTGGGCTGGCTGTTGGAAGTTTTGAACCGCCGACCGCCGCCGCCCACCTCACCACAATGGATCTCGACTGACCATATGTAACTACAACAGGACTGCCATGAAGCCACTCATCAGAAGCGCACCATCCCCAGATAGAGAAGCCAGACCGTCCAGGTTCTTCAGTCAAGACAAAACCGCGCAGGCCCAATTTAACTCGAAAGTTATTCCCGGACCACTGACTCTTGGGGTGAGATCCCCGGACCGCGCTGGGCCCTGTCTGGCCTGTTCCGTGTTCCTGAAGCGGAAGTCCTTGAAATTGAGCAAACTGGGATTGACTGAATCACCGGCTTTGATCCAATGCATCTGACTGAGGTGCGACTGCAACTCCTCGCATCAGACTATCTCGACTCGCTACACCGCCAAGGTGCCATTCTGGGTCTGACTTGGGCTGCAAGTACACGGGCAGCTCGGCCAGATTATCCTGCGCAGCTAAAATCTATATTCTTGGGACGCTACCAAGACTCTTGGCCCCCCATCTCAGAGGAAGTGTGTTTTGCTCGTTTCCTTTTTTTTTTTTTTTTTTTTTTTTTTTTTTTTTTTTTTTTTTTTTTTGGGGGGGGGGGGGG
>JAOQIF010000962.1:0-32684 GCA_026260285.1 Colletotrichum sansevieriae
TAATTAGTATATAGGAGAGAAATAAATAAATAAAAAGTATAGGTATACCTAAATAAAAGTAGGTAGGTATAGTAAATAGAAGGAAGGTATAGAAGGAGAGGAGAAAAAAAAAATTTTATAATAAGGGTTAGTGAGGAAGGCGTATAAAAGTTAGCACCTACTACTCCTTCCTTAAGATAGAGAGATCGAGGGAAGAGTAGTTAAATAGTAAAAAATAGTAATAATAAAGGGAAAATTTATAATCCTAATATTAATTTAGGGTATATATATTTATTCTATTAAAAGGATAGGAAAACTAATTAGTTATGCATAAGGTGCGCACCTTCTTATAGCTCTTTTAGTATCCTAGTTAAGGGGGAAATTAGTATTATACTCGTTAATAATATTATTTATATTAAGTAATAAGGAGTCTCTTTATTCCTAGGTATCGTCTTTTGCTATAAAGCCCTTCTATTAGATAAGGTACTTAATAATAGGTTTATAACTCTTCTATAAGACTCTTTATTTAATAATATAGTTAAGTTCCTACTCCTCACTACTATTAACCTTAATAGGCTTTAGTAGCAGAGTCTTATAGTTAAATAGGTCTTCTCCCTAGGCTAGCTTATATAGCTAGGCTATAGAGAGGATTAGGTAAACCCGCTAGTATTTAGGAATATCCACCTCATAAGCGAGAGGATTAATAATATACTTAATTCGGAAGGTTCCTATCTATCTAGAGGTCTATTTACTATTATATTATCCTAGCAGGTAGAATCCTTTACTAAGTTATATCTAGACTTCATCCCCTTTATTAAAAGTTATATTAATATAGTAGTTATTATATCTCTCCTTATGCGAGGCGTTTATTATATTAATAAGTAGTAGTACCTCCTTCTAATATATCTCCCTAAGGATAGTAAGGCTCTTAATCGGGGCGCTCGTTTATATAACTACGTTAAGGTTACTTTATAGCTTAAATCTAAGTATAACCTCGTTTAGTAATTATCTAATTATAGCAGATAGGGAGTTATTAAGATTATACTATAGGGTAGGTAGTACGTCGGTCTATAGGATATTAGGGGATTTAGACGTATAGAACTATATTATAATCTTAGTAGTCTAGTTTATTCTTTTGCTCTACCTATCTATCTAGGGGTAGTATGCTATTAAGAGGAGGAGCCTTATATTAAGGGCGTTAAATATTATATACTATATTATAGAGATAAACTTAGGATCCTAGTTACTAATAATATAACGTAGAATTCCCTAGTCTAAGAGGAAAAATACGCAGAGTAGGATTATTACCTATTCTTTTGCTCTATAGGTTGAATATCCTATGAGAAGGATTATCTTTTTTAAGAATTTATATATTACTATTGCTAATATATCTAACTCTAGGAAACCTAGCAGGGCGTAGGGACTTCTATAGGATAGTACCTTAGGTATATTAGTAACGAAGTCTATAGTAATAGTATTATAAGGGATATCTACGACGGGGATAGGTTATAGCTATCCTAGTAGCTTTTAGCAGTCGACTTAGTTCTCTTTATACTAGTTATAGTAGGTGATATATTATTATATAAGTAACTTCTTATTATAAAACTAAAAAGTTAATATTTCTACTATTATATAGTCCGCGCTAAAGTAGTATTTTTCGTTATAACTAAGGCGGAGAATCGTAGGTACTAACTTATATAGAATATAGAGTCTCTAAGTGCTATCTATAGCTATATAGAGGATAAGCCCTTCTAGTAATAGACTCTAAGGAGTTATTTAATAGCGTTTTAGAGCTCTTCTAGCAGCTCTAGCGCTATTTTCCTTAGTAGTAGCATCAAATAGTAACTACTACTTACCTAGTTCCTTCTGCTAGGATCGGAGTTATTTGAGAATTTTACTATACCTCGTGTTATTAGTATAGTTATCTACGATCTTAGCGATAAAGTCCTCCGAAATACTTATAGTTATCTCCCCTATTGCTCTATAGGCTTATAACTTCTTAGCTAACTAGTTAACTATATCTATAAATCCTATGTCGTTATTATTATTATCGCTATAAGTTATTTCCGCGAGGACGTTGCTATCCTCAAACCTATTAGCTCGTCCTGAGGCTATAAGTAATAGCAAGCGCGAGAGGGCGTTAGGGATGATATTAAGCTTCCCTAGTATATAGGTAATATTAGGGTTAAATTATAATAAGTAGTTCGTAGCGCTCGCGAGCTATAGGTTAGCCTTATTAAGGTCTATAGTCCGTAGCGAGGTATATATAAGAATTCCCTTCGTAGCCGCGTGATCTATAAGAATCTATATAGGGTGCTTATTTAATTATACGAGCTTATAGAGCTTCTTTATAGCCTATATTACTACTACTACCTCTACCTCTATAGCAAAGTATCGCTTTTCTAAGGGTAATATAACCTTAGATAGAAAAAGCACTAATTAGATGTAGATTTATATAATATCTTTACTAGGTATATTAGTACTATTCTATAGGATACCTAGTTAGAATATTATAAGCCTAAAGCTGCCTTTATAGGTATTAACCTTAAAAAATATAAGCTTATTTAGGTTATAGTAATATCTTATGACCTAGTTATAGAGATTCTCCTAGAGGGTATTCTATACCTCTTGCTCGCTTAGTATTAGCTTAAATAATACCTTTTAGACCCTCTTTATTTAAACTGCTTTTAATAGACCGTTAGGAAGTATATTTTTATTATAGAGTTTTATAATAAGATAGGTCTTTCTATCCTATAGTAGTATTATAATAATATTATACTAGGGTATATCGTATTATAGCTATCTAGCTATTCCGAGGTATCTCTCGATATTATAGAGAGTTTTTAAGAAGCGGAGGTTCTTAAAAGCTACGATCCTATCCTCTATTCGTTTAATACTATTAGTATTTATAATATAGCTAAGGAGTCTTACTTTAGGAAACCTTATAAAGGACTTCTTAGGTCTAATATAAAGGTGGTTATTCTCAAAGAGCTTAAGAATAATATCGATATACTAGAGATAGTCCTCGTTACTATTACTAAAAATAATAATATTATTAATATATACTCGAGCAAAGTACTAGTAGTTATATAGGAGGCGGTCTATAAAACGCTAGGCGTAGGCTAGCGAGTTCTTAAATCCCATAAGGATAATGTTAGAAACCTCGATACTATAGGGACTTATTACTACTATCCTATTATAATATCTTAAGTAGATTAGTAGTTAGTAGAAGAACCTAGTAGTATTAAATATTATTATATATTTCTTCCCTCTAAGGGTATCTATTATATTATCTTAGTTAGGAAGCAGGTATATATCTAGGATAATAATTCGGTTAAGAGGGCGAAGGTTAATAATAACCCTGCCTTTTTTCATACTATTAACCACTCGCTATATAACGAAGAGCGGATAGACGACTAGGATTAGCCTATTACCCTATACTATCTTACTATTAGTATATATCTTACTATAGATATTTTCAACGACTTTAAGGTCTTTAGTACTAAGGGGGTAAGGCTTTACTATAGCCTTCTAGTTTTACTACCCTTTAACGAGCTTAATACGTATATATTAGTTATCCGGCATAGGTATGATCCCCTTATTATAATAGATATCTCGGTTATTGAGGATTTCCTTAAGTCTATTAGTAAAAACTATATCCTAATTATAGATCTTAACTCTATCCTTGCTATATATAACTAGGATATCTTTTAGCTTAGATATTCTATAAGATAGAATATTATCCGCTTAATAAGGCAGTCCTAGGCTAGATTTAATAAATAGGGTCATAAACCACGCGCTAGCTGCTATATTACCCGTAGCCCTATCGAATTTATATTACGAGAACTAGCGCGAGTTTAATTCTCCTCCTATAAGGGTAATAACGTCTATATAGTTAATGAGGTTAATAGTCTCCTCTACTTCTATTAGAATAATATAGCCTAGCTGCTATCCTCTTAGGATTATTATTAGCCTATCTATTATATTTCGCATAAGGATGAGCTTAAGGTTATCTGCTATAACTATTATATTAACTACGCTAATATAACTAGATTAAAACTGCTAAGTATTAGAGCCTTGCTAGCTTAACTTAGGGAGGTTGATAAAGCTAGTTATAACGAATATATTACTCTATAGGGGAATAACCACGGTATAGGCGTTATTAACTCGTCTAGTTACTAGGTGCTATCTCCTGAACTAGACTAGATACTATATTTTATATACTAAGCGGAACTTAACTATACCCTTATTAAAGTCTATAACTAGCCCGTGATCTTTATAGAATAGTATTCCTAATAGAAGATTTGCTCCGAGGGTATTTATAACTCTAGCTATAATAATAACGTAGCTATTAATCTCTATATTACTAATAGTACCTAGGATATAGAAGTCGAATATAACCTGCTCTATTACCTAAAAGGTTAAGTCTACTATATTTATCCTCTATAGTTCTATTATTTAAAACATAGGATTCCGCATAAAGCGTAGTACCTAATTCCTATTAACTAGAGTTATTAAGGCGCCTATATCGATATAGACTTCCTCTAGGCTAGCTATATCGTCGCTTTTCATATTAAGGTGGAGATATATCTATTTAGCTAGTATTATTCGTTTCACTAGTTTCACCTAGGTATTAATAATTTAGTTTTTCTTAAGTAATACCTATTCGTTACTTACTAGGGGAATTGCAACGAGACCTGCGAAGTTTACTATATTATTAACGTAGTATATAGCAGAGTTTATAACTGAAGCAGTTAGGGAGATCGCTAGCATGCTTCTCGCTATAACCGCGATATCTATCGTCTAGCCTGCTATTTCCTCTTTGCCCGGTTGCTCTAATAGAGCAGCTAAATCGTAGGGGACTTCCTATATATCTATTAGGATATAGCTGCTATTAACGAGGTCGTTAATATTATAGTCGTCGTCGTGATCCTCCTATATATAATTAGCATCTAAGTCCGTCTAGCTTAGTCTATTATATTTTATATAACGTTAAAAACCCGGGTTTCTCTATAGCTAGTTCTATAGGTAGCGATCTTTCTAGTTTTAATAGTTATTAGAACGCTAGAAACATTACTAAGGTTAATAATATTATTAGAGTTGCAGATTATTATAATTATCCTATTAGAAGTCTTAGTTAGTCCGTCGTCCTTTATTATTAGTCTATATTACATTATAGGACTCTTCTGATATATAGTTAATACTAATTAGCACCTAGAGTCTATGCTAAACTACCTTGCGTTTTTTCTTAGCTATATTAAGGTAATCCTCGAGAGTATTACTAGCTATTAGTTTATCTAGGAATTACTAAAGCTCTAGGTTAATTATATTATAGAAGATCGTTAATAGCTAGCTAACTATAGATATTAGTCCTATCTATGCTCTACTATATTTAAAATAGTTTTAAGTAAAGTTATAAATATCTCTATCTCCCTTGAGGTCTTCTATAGTAAACCTATATATAGCAATCTATTAGATAGACTCCTATTAGGTTAGCATAAAACGTCTCCTAATAGTATCATATAGGGCGTAATATCCTACATAGAGGTAGTTCTATTATTTAATTAGCTTGAGTTAGTATTCCTACTAGCTAAGTGCTTTCCCTTATAGTAGAGAGCTCTAATTCTATATAATCTCTAAAGCTATAGCTAGGCTAGTAGTTTTAGTATCTAAACTAGAGATCTATAGATCTATCTCCTTATAGTATAGAATATCCTAGTTATAAAAGATAGGCTCTATACTATATTTCTTATTAATATCTAGCTAAAAAATACTATATTATTAGGCAAATCTACCTTCCTATCGAGTTCTTATAAGCTATAGCGCCCTAGTATTAGCCTTAAGCTAGCTAAATACTCAAAGGAGTAAAGCCTCGAGACCCTAGGATAATAGCTCTAGGTAGGGCTCCTAGGATAATAATAAAAATATTAGTAGTAGCGCTAAATTCTACTAAGGCGGCTAGGTCCTCCCTACTAATATATCTTATTTTAGCGGACTTATAGTAGTATTATAAAGAATTTATAATATTCTATAGATTTTTCGCTCTAATAGTCCCGTAATAATATCTTCTAATATTATAACTCGTAGTTCGGGGTTTTTTCCGCTCCTATTATAAATATTATTTGCTATAGCTCTTGCCTTAATAGGAGGTCCTAGGGGTTTAATATCTAACTAGCTAGACTAGATAGGAATTATAACTCTTTCGTCTCTTAGGAGCAGAAGGGTGATTCTCTCGCTAGCTTTATAAAGGCTTTCTTCTCTAGATAGGGGTATAAAAAGTGCTACTATTACTAGAGTATCCTTTATAGCTGCGATTATATTAATAACGCTAATTAACGCGTTTATATAGTTATTAGGCTTGAGTATCTAGTAATAGCATAGATTAGCTTTCGCCTTCTAGCTTATATCGATAATATCTATATAGGGTATATAGTTATTATCCTATTCGAGAGAGGCGAGGTTTGCTATTTAGTTATAAAATTATTTACTAAAGCCGAGGGTAAAGTTATAGTCTTTATAAGCCTACTAGAAACTATAGAGCTTATAAGCCTTATTATAATATCCGATTCTAGCTATATCTCCTATATCGTGATATTCCTCCGTAAGAGAGGGATTACTATACTAATTTAATATTAAACTTAAATAATTAGCTATATAAGTTGATAATTAAGACCTCTATCTCTTTAACTTCTTTAACTTCTTTCCTTTTAGTATATAAATACTTTTAGGAGGGGGTTTTGAGGTTAAGTCCGAGTCCTCTACCTTATTGCGAATTTTCATAATATAAGGGAGGTCTTAGATGAGGAAAAAGAATAAGTCGGGTCGTACTACTAGATATTATAGTCTTCCTACTAGCCTAGGGCTATAATAAGGGTTGCTAAGACTATGAGTAAAATAAGGAAAAGAGCAATATAAGTATAAATAATAACAAATAGTATAATAAGCAATTATAGGTATATCGTAATATATTCTATAATAGCCGAGCCTTCTAAGCTTATCTACTAGAAGTCTCCTACTTAAAGGATAGGCATTAAGCCTAACCGTAGTCACATAGAATACCACGTAATAGCCGACTACATCACTAAAAGGCGTGTAACACTATTAGTCTAGGGATAAAAAGCAGTACTAAGTTTCCTCTTAATAACTAGTAGGTAGTATACTTTAGACTAAAAATTACTAGTAAATAGCAATCCTTAGTTGGATATAATAGCTTCTAGGAGCCTAAATATGAGGAAGACGTATTTAGTAAGTAGCATAGCTAACCTATTAGCTATGAGTAACTCCCTAGTAGGGATATATAGGGAGTATTTTATCAATTAGTTAATAACGATAAGAATACTATTATAAGGTTTATTTCCCGTTATAAGTAATAGTAGTAGTTTAGTGATAAAGTTAATTAATATTTATTAAAAGGGCTAGGTAGGTACTAGTAGGGGTGTAAGTTTATTACATAAGAGGTGGTATCTTAGTTTTATATGCTAATACGTTATATACGTCTTAATATATTCCTTTATATCGCTCTTTTATAAGTTCTAGAAAAATAACTTTCTAATCCTTTTTAATATCTTAGTAATACTTTAGTAACCTCTAGATAGTTTGTTATAGAATGCTCTAAGGACCTTATTCTAAAGTAGGTAGTTATTAGGGATATATAGGCCCTTATAATATCTTAGGGTATTAGTATTATCTAGTGGCTACCTTATCCCTCGTTATTCCTACTCCTTATTAATATAAAAGGGGTCTTTCTATTAGGCTTCCTTAACTTAGTCCTGAAGTAAGGGTATAAGTTATTCTAGGGAGGTATTTAATAGTTAAGCACCCTATTATTACCTAGTGCCTACCCTCTAGACAGTAGCCTAGTTAAAACGTTATAGAAAGTCCTATAGGAGCAAGTCTCTAGCTTCCTTAATCTCTATATTCTTAGGGGTATAGTTAGGTCTTTATAAGAGGCTATTAGCTAGGTTGTAGCAACTAAGCTAGTATTTAATTTCAAATTTAAATATTAATAGGTCCTATAATAGCTATGCCTAATAGCAGCTAAGCATCTTCTTATTAGCAAGGTACTAGTATCCTAGGTAGTTAGTAATAAATTAGATATAGTACTATAAGTAAAGCAAGTAATGCTACTACCTTACTGCTACCTCTCTAATAGCTAGTAGCTCTGCCTCTAGTATGCTATACTATAGTTATACGCCCTTAAGCTTCTGAGATATAAATACTACTAGTCTCTATATATCCCCCTCTAGCTAGCTTAATATTACCCCTATTACAAAGTCTAATATATTGGTTTTAATACGAATTAGGAGCGTGGGGTTGAAGTAGTATAAAATAGGTGCCTCTATAAATAAAGCGCGGAGCTAATAGAAAGCAACTAGTACCTTATTAGTTATTACTAGTTATCTCTTAGCTATATTAATAAGTTAATTAGTAAGCAAGTTATAGATTTTAGAATAATTCTTAATAAATCTCCTGTAAAACCCTATAAATCCTAGGAATTGCTGAATTTATTATATTATAGTAGGTACAAGCTACTTAGCGATTACCTAGACCCTTTCCTATTCTATAGCAATCCTATCTACTAAAACTATAAAACTAAGAAAGCTAATCTATTCCTTATGGAATTTGCACTTATTAGGGTTTATATAGAGGCTATTAGCTTCTAATTAGGTAAGTACCTGCCTCACTACCTCTATATAGGAGTTTATATTATTAGTAAATATTAAGATATTATCTAAATATATAATATAAATAATACTAACTAGGCCTATAAGTAACTTATTAATAAATATCTAGAAGGTAGCAGGTATATTAATAAGCCTAAATAGCATAATATAGTATTTATAGTAGCTATATTATATATAGAATGCTATCTTCTACTTATTTCCCTCTCTAATCCTTACCTAGTAGTAAGTATCCTTAAGGTTAAGTTTTATCATAGTCTTCCTACTAGCCTGGGGCTATAGTAGGGGTCGCTAAGACTGCGAGTAAAACAAGGAAAAGAGCAATATAAGCGTGAATAATAATAAATAGTATAATAGGTAATTATAGGTATATCGTGATATATTCTATAATAGCCGAGCCTTCTAAGCTATCTGCTAGAAGTCTCCTACTTGAAGGATAGGCGTTAAGCCTAACTATAGTTATATAGAATACTATATAATAGCTAACTATATCACTAAAAGGCGTATAATATATACCCCCTTTTTAAAAAGCAATTATCCTAATTGCTATCTCTATTAATCTAGGATATATATACTTAATATTCCCTTCTCTCCTTCTTTATATTCTAATCGCTAGAAATTATTATAGTATTATTAATTAAGCGTTATGCTTATAGAGGAGTATATCGAACTTAGATATCTGCTAGCGCTTAGTAGTATTATTATTACTAGTATTACTAGGCGTAGGTTGCTTATTACTAGTATGCTAGAGACCCTCGATTATAGTATAGAGGTTTGTAATCTTAGCGCGAAGGCTTACAATCTCCTTAGTTTTAATTATATTAATAGCTATATAAATCTTATTAGTAACCGCCTGCTTAGACGTGCTATTATTCTTAAGTTTAGCGAGATGCTCGCTAATAGCGTTAATATTAATAGTATCTATATTAGCTATATTAGTCTCTATAGTATCGAGGTGAGGAAGGATTTCCTATTAGATACTATTAATAATAGTATTAATATTACCCTTAGCCTTATTAGCGAGGTCCTTTGCATTTTTAGCATCCTTACGGGCTAATAGGTCTATAGTAGTAATATTACTAATATTAATAAGCGGGGCGATAGAAAGGAGGTTAACACGGTTTATTATAATAAATAATTCTATAAGTATAACTATAAGTATTATAAAAGTATATAGCGAGGACCTAGGTATAACTAGGGAGAAGCTTGCTATAAGCGTTATTATTAATATATATATTATATGCTTACTTAAGGGTATCCTAGATATATCTAATATAGAGGTTAGAAGATATATTCTCAGAACGCTCGATATTATTAAGGATTTTCTCGATCTCCTCGATAAGGATTATATTAGAGTAATATAGAAAAGCGTTATTAATACGAGCCTTCGCCTTATTAATTTGCTAGCGCTAAGCTATAGAGCTAGGGTAGCCCTTCTTAGGAGTCTTATAAGGGGTAGTAGCTGCGGTTTTAGCTAGGGTAAGCTCCTCGATATTAGTAGTAATACTAGCGATAATATAGACTAGCTCGGTAGCCTAGGTATTATTATTCTAAATATTATTAGCGTTATTATTAATAACCTCCTCGTATTAGGTCTTAGTATCTATAGTAAAGAAGTTCTTCTTAGCTACCTATTTACCCTTCTTATAGTCCTTATAGGACTTCTTCTTCTTAGCAGCAGACTTATAAGTCTTAACTAGAATACTAAGGTTAATACTATAGTTACTAACTTAGTTATTACTACCTTAGTTATTACTACCTTAGCATAAGGAGACGAGGTTAAGTACCTCGTTATTCTAGGGGTTAGCACCCTCGTCTTAGCTGCTATTATTATTAAATAAGTGAGAGGATAGGACCTCGTAGTTATTAGTAACTTCCTTACTTTTAGAAGCTATTATTATAGTAATATTAGTTAGGCTAGCGTTTAGGAGGCTATATTTAGTAAGTTAGGATAATATTATTACTTATTATAAGAGAGAAGTAAATAAATAAAAAGTATAGGTATACCTAGATAAAAGTAAGCAGGTATAGTAAATAGAAAGGAAGGTATAGAAGGAAAGAAAGAAAAATTTTATAATAGGGGTTAATAAGGAAGGTATATAAAAGTTAGCACCCTCCGCTCCTTCCTATTTATTTCAATATAAGATAGAGAGATCGAGGGAAGAGTAGTTAATAGTAAAAAATAGTAATAATAAAGGGAAAATTTGCAATCCTAATATTAATTTAGGGTATATATATTTATCCTATTAAAAGGATAGGAAAACTATTTAGTTATATACGAGGTATACGCCTTCTTATAGCTCTTTTAGTATCCTAGTTAAGGGGGAATTTAGTATTATATTTATTAATAAGATTATTTATATTAAGTAATAGGGAGTCTCTTTATTCCTAGGTATTATCTTTTGCTATAAAGCCTTTCTATTAGATAAGGTATTTAATAATAGGTTTATAACTCCTCTATAAGACTCTTTATTTAATAATATAGTTAAGTTCCTACTTCTTACTACTATTAACCTTAATAAGCTTTAGTAGCTAAGTCTCGTAGTTAAATAGGTCTTCTCCCTAGGCTAGCTTATATAGCTAGGCTATAGAGAGGATTAGGTAAACCTGCTAGTGCTTAGGAATATCTACCTCATAAGCGAGAGGATTAATAATATATTTAATTTAAAAAGGTCCTATCTATCTAGAGGTCTATTTGCTATTATATTATCCTAGTAAGTAGAATCCTTTGCTAAGTTATATCTAGACTTCATCCCCTTTATTAAAAGTTATATTAATATAGTAGTTATTATATCTCTCCTTATATAAGGCGTTCGCTATATTAATAAATAGTAGTGCCTCCTTCTAATATATCTCCCTAAGGATAGTAAAGCTCTTAGTTAGGGCGCTCGTTTATATAACTACGTTAAGGTTACTTTATAGCTTAAATCCGAGCATAACCTCGTTTAGTAATTATCTAATTATAGTAGATAGGGAGTTATTAAGATTATACTATAGGGTAGGTAATATATCGGTCTATAGTATATTAGGGGATTTAGATATATAGAACTATATTGCGATTTCAGCAGTCTAGTTTATTCTTTTGCTCTACCTATCTATCTAGGGGTAGTATGCTATTAAGAGGAGGAGCCTAATATTAAGGGCGTTGAATATCGCATGCTATACTATAGAGATAAACTTAGGATCCCTATTACTAATAATATAATATAGAATTCCCTAGTCTAAGAGGATAAATACGTAGAGTAGGACTATTACTTACTCTTTTACTCTATAGGTTAAATATCCTATTAGAAGGATTATCTTCTTCGAGAATTTATATATTACTATTACTAATATATCTAACTCTAGGAAACCTAGCAAGGCATAGGGACTTCTATAGGATAGTACCTTAGGTATATTAATAACGAAGTTAATAGTAATAGTATTATAAGGGATATCTATAATAGGGATAGGTTATAGCTATCCTAGTAGCCTTTAGTAGTTAATTTAGTTCTCTTTGCACTAGTTATAATAGGTAATATATCGTCTTATAAGCAACTTCTTATTATAAAACTAAAAAGTCGATATTTCTACTATTATATAATCTGCGCTAAAGTAGTATTTTTTATTATAGCTAAGGCGGAGAATTACAAGTACTAACCTATATAGGATATAGAGTCTCTAGGTGCTATTAGTAGCTATATAAAGGATAAGCCCTTCTAGTAATAGACTCTAAGGAGTTATTTAATAGCGTTTTAGGGCTCTCCTAGCAGCTCTAGCGCTATTTTCCTTAGTAGTAGTATTAAATAGTAACTACTACTTACCCGGTTCCTTCTGCTAGGATCGGAGTTATTTGAGAATTTTGCTATACCTTGTATTATTAGTATAATTATCTATAATCTTAGTAATAAAGTCCTTTGAAATGCTTATAGTTATCTCCCCTATTGCTCTATAGGCTTGGGACTTCTCAGCTGACTAGTTGACTATGCTTATAAATCCTATGTCGTTATTATTATAGGTTATTTCTATGAGAACGTTGCTATCCTTAAACCTATTAGCTCGGCCTGAGGCTATAAGTAATAGCAGGCGCGAGAGGGCGTTAGGGATAACGTTAAGCTTCCTTAGTATATAGGTAATATTGAGGTTAAATTGCAATAGGTAGTTCGCAACGCTCGCAAGCTGCAGGTTAGCCTTATTAAGGTCTATAATCTATAGCGAGGTATATATAAGAATTCCTTTTATAGCTGCGTAATCTATGAGAATTTATATAGGGTGCTTATTTAATTGCACGAGCTTGCGGAGCTTTTTCATAGCTTATACTACTACTACTACCTCTACCTCTATAGCGAAGTATCGCTTTTCTAAGGGTAATATAACCTTAGATAGAAAAAGCACTAGTTAGATATAGATTTATATAATATCTTTACTAGATATATTAGTACTATTTTATAGGATGCTTAGTTAGAATACTATAAGCCTAAAGCTACCTTTATAAGTATTAACCTTAAAAAATATAAGCTTATTTAGATTATAATAGTATCTTATAACCTAGTTATAGAGATTCTCTTAGAAGGCGTTCTATACCTCTTGCTTGCTTAGTATTAGCTCGAATAATACCTTTTAGACCCTCTTTATTTAAACTACTTTTAATAGACTATTAGGAAGCATATTTTTATTATAGAGTTTTATAATAAGACGGGTCTTTCTATCTTATAGTAGCGTTATAATAATATTATACTAGGGTATATTATATCGCAGCTATCTAGCTATTCTGAGGTATATCTTAATATTATAGAGAGTTTTTAGGAAGCGGAGGTTCTTAAAAGCTATAATCCTATCCTCTATTTATTTAATACTATTAGTATTTATAATATAGCTAAGGAGTCTTACTTTAGGAAACCTAATAAAGGACTTCTTAGGTCTAATATAAAGGCAGTTATTTTTAAAGAGCTTAAGAATAATATCGATATACTAGAGATAATCCTCGTTATTATCGCTAAAAATAATAATATTATCGATATATACTCGAGCAAAGTACCTATAGTTATATAGGAGGCGATCTATGAAATACTAGGCGTAGGCTAGCGAGTTCTTAAATCCCATGAGGATAATATTAGAAACCTCGATACTATAGGGACTTATTACTACTATCCTATTATAATATCTTAAGTAGATTAGTAGTTAGTAGAAGAACCTAGTAGTATTAGATATCATTATATATTTCTTCCCTCTAAGGGTATCTATTATATTATCTTAGTTAGGAAGCGGGTATATATCTAGGATAGTAATTTAGTTAAGAGGGCGGAGGTTAATAATAACCCTGCCTTTTTTCATACTATTAACTACTTATTATATAATAAAGAGCGGATAGATAACTAGGATTAGCCTATCACCCTATACTATCTTGCTATTAATATGCATTTTGCTATAGATATTCTTAACGACTTCGAGGTCTTTAGCGCTAAGGGGGTAAGGCTTTACTATAGCCTTCTGGTTTTACTACCTTTTAATAAGCTTAATATATATATATTAGTTATCCGGCATAGGTATAATCCCTTTATTATAATAGACATCTCGGTTATTAAGGATTTCCTTAAGTCTACTAGTAAAAACTATATCCTAATTGCAGATCTTAACTCTATCCTTATTATATATAACTAGGATATCTTTTAGCTTAGATATTCTATAAGATAGAATATTATCCGCTCGATAAGGCGGTCCTAGGCTAGATTCAGCAAGCAGGGTTATAAACTACGCGCTAGCTACTATATTACTCATAGCTATATTAAATTTAGATTGCGAGAATTAGCGTGAGTTTAATTATCCTCTTATAAGGGTAATAATATCTATGTAGTTAACGAGGTTAGCTATCTCCTCTACTTCTATTAGGATAATATAGCCTAGCTACTATCCTCTTAGGATTATTATTAGCCTATCTATTATATTTCGCATAAGGACGAGCTTAGGGTTATCTGCTATAACTATTATATTAACTACGCCTCTATAACTAGATTAGAACTACTAAGTATTAGAACCTTGCTAGCTTAACTTAGGGAGGTTAATAAAGCTAGTTATAATAAATACGTCGCTCTATAGGGGAATAACTATAATATAGGCGTTATTAACTTATCTAGTTACTAAATGCTATCTCCTGAACTAAATTGGATACTGCATTCTATATACTAAGCGGAACTTAACTATACCCTTATTAAAGTCTATAACTAGCTCGTGATCTTTATAGAACGGTGTTCCTAGCAGAAGATTCGCTCTGAGGGTATTTATAACTCTAGCTATAATAATAATATAGCTATAGATCTCTATATTGCTAATAGTGCTTGGGATATAGAAGTCGAATATAACCTGCTCTATTATATAAAAGGTTAAGTCTACTGCGTTTATCCTCTATAGTTCTATTATTTGAAACATAGGATTCTATATAAAGCATATGTCACAGTCTTCCTACTAGCCTAGGGCTATAGTAGGGGTTGCTAAGACTGCGAGTAAAACAAGGAAAAGAGCAATATAAGCGTGAATAATAACAAATAGTGCAATAGGTAATTATAGGTATATCGTGATATATTCTATAATAGCTAAGCCTTCTAAGCTTATCTACTAGAAGTCTCCTACTTAAAGGATAGGCATTAAGCTTAACTATAGTTATATAGAATATTATATAATAGCTAACTATATTACTAAAAGGCGTATAATATATACCCCCTTTTTAAAAAGCAATTATCCTAATTACTATCTCTATTAATCTAAGATATATATACTTAATATTCCCTTCTCTCCTTCTTCATATCCTAATCGCTAGAAATCACTATAATATTATTAATTAGGCATTATACTAGTAGAGGAGTATATCGAACTTAGATATCTACTAGCGCTTAGCAGCGCTATTATTACTAGTATCGCTAGGCGTAGGTTGCTTATTACTAGTATGCTAGAGACCCTTAATTATAATATAGAGGTTCGCAATCTTAGTGCGAAGGCCTGCAATCTCCTTAGTCTTAATTATATTAATAGCTATGCGAATCTTATTAGCAACCGCCTGCTTAGATATGCTATTATTCTTAAGTTTAGCGAGATGCTCGCTAATAGCGTTAATATTAATAATATCTATATTAGCTATATTAATCTCTATAGTATCGAGGCGAGGAAGGATTTCCTATCGGATGCTATTAATAATAATATTAATATTACCCTTAGCCTTATTAGCGAGGTCTTTTATATTTTTAGCATCCTTATGGGCTAATAGGTTTATAGTAGTAATATTACTAATATTAATAAGCAGGGCGATAGAAAGGAAGTCGATACGGTTTATTATAATAAGGTTACTAGTAATAATTCTATTAGTATAACTATAGGTATTATAAAAGTATATAGCGAGGACCTAGGCGTAACTAGGGAGAAACTTACTATAGGCGTTATTATTAATATATATATTATATACTTACTTAAGGATATCCTAGATATATCTAATATAAAGGTTAGAAAATACGTTCTCAGAAGGCTTAATACTATCGAGGATTTTCTCAATCTCCTCGACGAGGACTATATCGGGGTAGTATAGAAAGGCGTTATTAATATAAGCCTTTGCTTTATCGATCTGCTAGCGCTAGGCTATAGGGCTAGGGTAGCCCTTCTTAGGAGTCTTGCGAGGGGTAATAGCTACGGTTTTAACTAGGGTAGGCTCCTCGATATTAGTAGTAGTACTAGTAATAATATAGACTAGCTTAGTAGCCTAGGTATTATTATTCTAAACGTTATTAGTATTATTATTAATAACCTCCTTATATTAGGTCTTAGCATCCGTAGTGAAGAAGTTCTTCTTAGCTGCCTATTTACCCTTCTTATAGTCCTTATAAGACTTCTTCTTCTTAGCAGTAGACTTATAAGTCTTAACTAGAGTGCTGAGGTTAATACTATAGTTACTAACTTAGTTATTACTACTTTAGTTATTACTACCTTAGCGCGGGGAGACGGGGTTAAGCACCTTATTATTCTAGGGGTTAGTACCCTTATCTTAGCTGCTACTATTATCAGATAGGTGAGAGGATAGGACCTCATAGTTATTAGTAACTTCCTTGCCTTTAGAAGCTATTATTATAGTAGTATTAGTTAGGCTAGTATTTAGGAGGCTATATTTAGTAAGTTAGAATAATATTATTACTTATTATAGGAGAGAAGTAAATAAATAAAAAGTATAGGTATACCTAGATAAAAGTAAGTAGGTATAATAAATAGAAAGGAAGGTATAGAAAGAAAAAAAAATTTTATAATAGGGGTTAGTAAGGAAGGTATATAAAAGTTAGCACCCTCTACTCCTTCCTATTTATTTTAATATAAGATAGAGAGATTAAGGGAAGAGTAGTTAATAGTAAAAAATAGTAATAATAAAGGGAAAATTTATAATCCTAATATTAATTCAGGGTATATATATTTATCCTATTAAAAGGATAGGAAAACTATTTAGTTATATATAAGGTGCGCGCCTTCTTATAGCTCTTTTAGTATCCTAGTCGAGGGGGAATTTAGTATTATACTTATTAATAATATTATTTATATTAAGTAATAGGGAGTCTCTTTATTCCTAGGTATTATCTTTTGCTATAAAGCCCTTCTATTAGATAAGGTATTTAATAGTAGGTTTATAACTCCTCTATAAGACTCTTTATTTAATAATATAGTTAAGTTCCTACTCCTTATTACTATTAACCTTAATAGGCTTTAGTAGCGGAGTCTTATAGTTAAATAGGTCTTCTCCCTAGGCTAGCTTATATAGCTAGGCTATAGAGAGGATTAGGTAAACCCGCTAGTGCTTAGGAATATCTACCTCATAGGCGAGAGGATTAATAATACGCTTGATTTAGAAGGGTCCTATCTATCTAGAGGTCTATTTACTATTATATTATCCTAGTAAGTAGAATCCTTTACTAAGTTATATCTAGACTTTATCCCCTTTATTAAAAGTTATATTAATATAGTAGTTATTATATCTCTCCTTATATAAGGCGTTCGCTATATTAATAAGTAGTAATACCTCCTTTTAATATATCTCTCTAAGGATAGTAAGGCTCTTAGTCGGGGCGCTTATTTATATAACTATATTAAGGATATTTTATAGCTTAAATCCGAGTATAACCTCGTTTAGTAATTATCTAATTATAGTAGATAAGGAGTTATTAAGATTATACTATAGGGCAGGTAGTATATTAGTCTATAGTATATTAGAGGATTTAGATATATAGAACTATATCGCGATTTCAGCAGTCTAGTTTATTCTTTCGCTTTACCCGTCTATCTAAGAGTAATATATTATTAAGAGGAGGAGCCTAATATAAAGGGCGTCGAATATTATATATTATACTATAGAGATAAACTTAGGATCCTAGTTACTAATAATATAACGTGGAATTCCCTAGTCTAAGAGGAAAAATACGTAGAATAGGACTATTACCTATTCTTTTGCTCTATAGGTTGAATATCCTATGAGAAGGATTATCTTCTTTAAGAATTTATATATTACTATTACTAATATATCTAACTCCGGGAAACCTAGTAGGGCGTAGGGACTTCTATAGGATAGCACCTCAAGTATATTAGTAACGAAGTCTATAGTAATAGTATTATAAGGGATATCTATAACAGGGATAGGTTATAGCTATCCTAGTAGCCTTTAGTAGTTAATTTAGTTCTCTTTGCACTAGTTATAGTAAGCGATATATCGTTATATAAGCAACTTCTTATTATAAAACTAAAAAGTGTAAGGAACAGTAGCGGGTGCAGGATGCAGAGCTATGCTATCAGCAAAACGTCGGCGAGTTAGGGGCGAATAAATACACCTTAGAGAAAACTCTATAAGCAAAAAACTTAGAAGGTTAAGCAATAGTCTAATATAATAATAGATATCTATATTTTAATATTCTAGCCTTTCCTAGTTTAGGCTTTTAGCTATACTCTTTATAATTCTATTACTTCTACCTCGATTCGAGAAACTAGCGCTAGTTAGAATACCTAAAGCGAACTAGTAATAATATATTAATAATTTAGTAATAGAGTTTAACTATAATAAGCTCCGAGCTAGGTATATAGAATATAACTAATAGGGTTTTAGCTAATAAGATACTAGTTATTCGCTAAGCCCTGAGATATAGGGAATATAGCGCGGATACTACGCTAGGGGAATAGATAACCCGGGCGATAATATAGCAAGAGGGATAACCCCGAGGGGTTAGGCTAGGTCCCGGATAGCGCTAGACTAGGCAGACCACCTCTTAAGGGGCGAACGGATAGCGAGTAGTAGCTAATAGGGTACCCCGCCTAGGATACCCTGAGAAGCTAGTATCTCTAGCATCCTTACCTAGACTATAGGGTTACTATAGAAATAATAGGAGAGCCTTATAGAGCAGATATATCTATAATAATAATAGCATAAGGAATAAACCGCTGCCTTATTATAAGAACTTACTAATTACTTAGCGCCTAGATATTTATAGAGAGAATATAAAAAGCCCCTTATATATAACTACTATACTATAACCGAGGACCTTATTATAGACTAGGTTAGCAATTAGATCTAAGCGATTGAGGATAGAAACTAACTATACGCTAGTAGTACGCCGGAGCAGCAGGTCTAATAGGTACTCATGAAGATAAGCCTATCCCTATAGACCTAGTAGTAATACTATAGGGCTAAGCTAGAAGGAGACCTAGTATAGGCTAACTTTATAGTATTTGCTCGCTAATGCTATATTAACCCCGAGCTTCAAGAGCAAAGGTATTATAAGAAGCTCGATATAATAAAGCAAAAGGAGATATAGTTACTAATATAGTTCTTCGCTAAATAGTTAGCAATATATTAAGACTTAGGTATAGTTAGTATAGAAAATAGTAAAGCTAAGGCCTATATGCTATACTTCTAATTAGCCCTATTCCTATACAAGGAACTCGAACGTTAGAAAGTTGAAATATAGAGGCTAAGAGATATAGCTATAGAAGCTAAATACTTATAGGAGATATATTACTAATAAGGTAGTAAACCTCTGCGAAGTAAAAGCAAGAAACGATATATAGGAGAAGAGTATAACCCAAGGGGGCTCCTAGTAGCGAGGTTAGGTTAAAAGACGGGCTAGCAGGGTTCTAGCTAGAAGATAACGCAGGGTTTATAAAGCCTAATACCTCCCTGATAGGTTAGTAGCGCGATATAAGGATCTAACTAGAATAGGTCTATATCTAGCCCTAGTATATAACCTATAATATTAGATCACGTAATATGCTTTAGCTATAAGCAAAAGGGGTATAAGAGGGCAGACTACCCGGATAAACATATAAGATAAAGCGCGAATAAAATAGCAGTAAGATACTGAATACTTGCTAAAAAGGCGAGGATTAATATAATCTAGTCCTTAAGAGTTAAGGAACTCAACTTATTAGAAAACGAGTAAGCTAGGGGACTATACTAATAACCCCTACGCCTAAATTAGAACTAGATACCCTCCTAAAGGGAGCTATTATAAAAGGATAGGCGATTATTCTCTAGAATATTGCTAAATAAGAAGTAATAATAGATATAGATTCCTATTCCTAGGTTAATATTATTAGCAGCTAACTAGCTAAATCCCTATAACTATAACCCGTAGTAGCTATTACCCCTATGTTAGAAGGGTTTAATAGGTTATCTATAACGGGCTAGAATATATACTAGTTAATATTCTTCCTTCTTAACTTAGGAGGAGAAGCGAGGAAGATATAGCAACTCTTCGCTAAAGCCTCCTAACCCGAGGGAGCAGGGGACCTTCTCCTATTATAATACTCTATAAGAAGAGAGGGTATTATAATTAATACTTGGATAAATACCTAGGAATACGAATGCTTTAGTATTACTAAGCTATTAGTATTCGTATAAGAGATTATTGAGAATAGCTAGAAGGCTTATATTATATATATATTAGGGAATATCGCTCTCTATAAACTGCTAATAGGGGCTCTAGAAGAAGAAGATACCCTAGAGGGCGATATAGAGTTGCTACTAGAACTATCTAGTGAATAAGCAACGTTTAATAAATAGTTAGCAAAGTAATACCTAGTCCTAGAGGGCGTAAAATATACTATCGATCTAATCGAAAGAAAAAAACCTCTATATAGGCCTATCTACCTATTAAACGAGCATTAGTTAGAAGAACTTCGCTAATATATTGCTAATAACTAAGCGATAGGGCGGATCTAACCCTTAACTAGCGAGGCAGGCGCCCCTATCCTTTTTATACCTAAGAAAGATAGGTCCCTATACCTTTATATAGATTATTAAGGCCTAAATAAGGTAATAATAAAAAACTAATATCTACTCCCTCTTATTAGCAAACTATTAGATAGGCTTCGGGGGGTAAAATAGATCTTAAAAATCGATATTCGAGATATATACTACTATATTCATATTAAGCCGGAGGATCGCTAGAAAATAGCATTCAGGATATATTATAAGTACTTTGAATATACCGTTATACTATTTAGACTTACGAACGCCCTAGCTATATTCTAGGTATATATTTACTAAGCGCTCGCTAAGCTACTAGATACCTATTATATTACTTATATAGATAATATTATAATCTACTTAGAGATAAGAGAGTAGCATATAAAGGACCTTCTCCGAGTATTCTATAGGCTTCGCTAGTAGGAGCTCTATATTAAGCTTAGTAAGTATAGGTTTTACTAATAGCAGGTAGAATTCCTAGGATATATTATTACGCCTGAGGGTATATTAATAGACTAAACTCGCATCCGAGCTATTGCTAAATAGAAGCTGCTGAAGATATACCGAGATATCTAGGTCTTCCTTAGATTCTATAACTTCTATTATAAGTTTATTATAGGATATTCAGGTATTATAGCCCTAATAATATCCCTACTAAAGGGTAGTGAGAATAGTAAGAAAGGAGGCGAGTTTTACTAGCTAGAAGAGGCTTAATAGGCTTTCGAGCAGCTTTAAGCAGCCTTATAATAATTCTCTAATACTAGGACCTAACCTATAAGATAAGGGTTGAGACGGATACCTCTATAAAGGCTATATCTAGTATCCTATTATAGCATATCGATAGTTAGTAGTAACTAGTTGCTTACTACTCGTAGAAGCTTAGTAATATAGAGCAACGTTAAGGAGTAAGCTAATAGGAACTTCTCGCTATAGTCGAGAGTTTAGACTATTAGGCTTATTACCTTCAGGGTATATTAAAGAAGTTCATAGTTCTAATAGATTACTAGGCGCTAAAGGGAGTTATTAGCATGCTTATGCAGGACCTTCGGGGAAAGCTCGCTAGGTAGGTATATAAACTCTTAGTATTTAACTTTAACCTAGAGCATAGGTCGGGGGTTATAAACCTAGCAGATAGTCTATCTAGGAGGCTAGACTATATAGAGGGGGAGGTGAAGTATAATAATATACTTCTAACCCTAGCGAAGAAGCTAAGGCTCGTTAGCAAACTACTAGTAGACCTTTAGATAAGTATTATTATACTATAAGGTAGTATAGAGACCTCAAAAGCATTTATTAATGCTATAAGGGCTAGTATAAGGTGCCCTTTCTAGACGGATAGCTCTAGGGGCGGAGACGCCTCGGTCTCTAGTCGGCGTCACGCTCTATAGCACGCTAATATTACTATAACTATAGTAGCTATAATAACCCGATGCTAAAGAGCAAGGGGTAATATAGAGAATACTCAGCGAGAGGTCGTTAACTAAGAGGACTCGTTTAGAGCTAGGGTTACTATAGCATAATAGTATATCCTACGCTAGGTTATAAGGGAGCTTATAATAAGTAAAATAGCAGATAGTTAGCGACCTTCTGAAGTAATAGAAAATATTATCTATAGACTGCAAGCTAATAACTTATACTACTAGATATAATTAGAGAGGGTGCGCGGACTAGCTAGCAATTATAGAGGCTATATAATTAATAGCTAGGGAACCCTATTCTATAAAGGATAGCTAGAGATACTATAAGAAGGGTCTCTAAGGCTAGAGATCCTTCGCTAATACCACGATAACTATAGGGCGGGATATATAGGGGTGAATAAGACTACCGAGCTGATCTCAAGGAACTTCTATTAGCTAAACTTAGCTATAGATATATATGATTATATTACTAGGTGCTATATATACTAGGGGAACCGTGTTCCGAGGCATAAGCCTTATAAGAAGTTATAACCGCTACCCTTACCCGCATACCCGTTCTAGGAAATAAGCATAGACTTTATTACTAGATTGCTAGTAAGCTCTTAGTATATAGGCGGAGAATATAATATAGTTCTTATTATTATATGCTAAATAACTAAGTTTACTATATTTATCCTAATAATAAAGTAGCTAATAGCTGCTAAGTTAGCGCGGATTATCTATAAACGGGTTGAATGCCGTTTTAGCACTCTAGAGGGTATTATTAGTAACTAAGATAAGCTCCTAACTAGCTAATTTTAGGAAGAGTTTACGAGAGAGAGGGCTATTAAGCGCTGCTTCTCTACTATATACTATCCCTAGACCGATAGGTAGTTAGAAAGGACGTACTAGACGTTAGAAATGTACCTGCAAGTATATACTAGTAACTCGCTATAAGAATAGGTAGTCTAGCTACCCGAGGTGGAGTTCGCATATAATAATAGTCGCTATAGTACTACTAGCTACTCGCTAATAGAGGCCCTATATAATTACTACCCGCGTTATATAGAATATATAGCTCTTACGAATAAGGTCGTAGTATAGGGCATAAGGGAGCAAATCGAATATATTTTAAGACTCCGCGAGAGGGCCTAGGAATAGTAGCAGAAGGCTACTAAGGCGTAAGCTAAGTATTATAATATAAGGCATAAGGACTAGACCTACTATCGGGGATAGGTTATTAGGCTATTAATAAAGAACTTCCGGTTTAAGAACAAAAAATTAGCACCTAGGTTTATATAGGTAGCTATTATAGAACTAGTTAGTATATAAGTATATAGGGTTTATCTACTACTATAGTACTAATAGATATATAATATATTCTCTATTACCTTATTAGAACTATAGGATAACTACTAAGAAGGTAGCAAAGGTTCGCCTATATACCTAGAGCTTAAGGATAAGCTAGAGGAATAGGAGGTAGAAGAGATTATTATATAGTAAGGTATTAGTAATAATACGTAATATCTAGTCAAGTAGGTAGGATAGCTTATAGAATATAATATATAGGAACCCATAGAGAACTTAGCGAATGCATAAGAGGCTATTCATAAGTTCGATAGATAGTATAGGAGGTTTTATAAGAAGTAGGATAACTAGTTACGAGGTTATAGTAACGAGTTGCTAATTATAAATCACGAGACTATAGAATAGAAGCTAAATTAAGAAGCAGAACGTTAATTATATTAAGTAGCAAACTATTGCTAATATTATAGCAAAAGAAGGGTATTATCCTATAAGAAAAAGGAGGGAGCTAACTATCTAAATAGTTATTTACTTCTAACTATAGCTACGGGTGCGAGCACCCTAACTACTATAACCACGAGTAGTACTATAGCAACTAGTTGCCGAGCTAGCATTACTAATATTACTAGCATTACTAGCATCCCTATTATTATCGCCTGCAAACCGACTACCCGCTAACTTACTACCTAGGTTACTACCCGACTCCCTACTAGAGCTATTACCTACCTCGCTACCCGACTTATTACTAGAGCTATTATTAGAGATAGTAATAGTAACCTTAGTCTTCTTAGCCTTTCTAGCTTTTTTTACTAAATTATTACTATCCTCTTAGCTATATTTAGTAGGAGTATAGAGGTATAAGGTGCAAGAGATAGGGCGAGTACTAATAATAGCGATAAAGCAGGAGGGAATATTATTAGAAGTATACTTAAGGAGGTTATCTTAAAGCGACTTGCTAAACTCGGGAAAGGAGTTAATATTATGCTTATAAGGGTACTTAGGGACTAGTTTTATTAAAAAGTTATTAACTAGATAATCGATCTTATTATAGAGGTATATAGCAGGACTATTATTATAAATATATAGCAGCTAGGCGGCGTTTAGGCGCTAAAGGATATTAATACTATTATAAAGGGTATTAACCTAGAACTAGTTATTAGTAGGATATAATTAGCAAGGGAGTAGCGAGCAATAGCCTATATAAACTAAGATATCGAGGGCGAGGTGCTTATAAATAGAAGCAAGCTCCTAGAGTTAGAGCTAGTCTATATTATAGCTACTACTACTAGTAATAGGATCGTAGATTAGCTTAGGAATATATTTCTATATTATTAAATAGTTAGCAAGGGACGCGAGAATATAATAATAATAAAGAGGGGTTAAGATACCCTCCTATTCCTAAATTTAGATTTAGTAGAATATATTTTAAGTAGTCTAGGCTATGCCCTAAAGCTCCTAGGGAACCTACTAGGCATTAGCATATAGCAACCTAGTAGCAAACTAGCGGAGACTTATAGTAGCATATTTCTTCTTATTAAAGTTATAATAGATATACTTCTATATATGCTCGCTATATATATAGTAAAGGTTAATAACGTCTTAATATATCTTATAGAGATAGCTAAGATAGGGATAGTTATTATTAGAATTACTAGTGAGGTTACTAGAGAGGATTTCAGGATTATATAGGTATTTAGCGAGAATCGCACCTATATGCGTAATATAAGATATAATAGAGAACGGTTAGCGAGATAATAATAAAAGAAATAAACTAGAAAAAGAAGAGCAGGAAAATTAATAATTATAGCAAAGGCTTGCGGAATAGATAATAAAAAGAAAAATAATAAAGGCTATTAAGTTAAAAAAGAGATACTAAAGGGGGAAAAATCTAGCTAGGTTAGAGACCTCGAAAAGTAGACGCCTTTTTATAATTAGTATTACTAGGTAATAAAGCTAAATAATTACTAGCTATATACTACTAAACGGTCGTATAACTATTAGCAACTAATTAAAAAATAATAGCGATACTTAAAATTTAAAAATATAAAAACCGCTAGAAAATAATATATATTATTCGCTATAGCAGCCTAAATCTAGCGTAGGAAAGAGCGATAGCAAATAATATAATAAAGGCGCTAAACTATCGCCCTATAGTTAGTAACGTAGAGCTATATTACCCTACTAGTACGCCTTAAGGACTAAGGCTTTAGAAGGGGGGATAATTATAAGGAATAGTAGCGGGTATAGGATATAGAGCTATGCTATTAGCAAAATATTAGCGAGTTAGGGGCGAATAAATACACTTTAGAGAAAACTCTATAAGCAAAAAACTTAGAAGGTTAAGCAATAGTCTAATATAATAACGGATATCTACGTTTCAACATTCTAGCCTTTCCTGGTTTAGGCCTTTAGCCATACTCTTTACAAAAAGTCGATATTTCTACTATTATACGGTCCGCGCTAAAGTAGTATTTTTTATTATAACTAAGGCGGAGAATCGCAGGTATTAACTTATACGGGATATAGAGTCTCTAGGTGCTATTAGTAGCTATTTAAAGGATAAGCCCTTCTAGTAATAGACTCTAAGGAGTTATTCGATAGCGTTTTAGGGCTCTCCTAGCAGCTCTAGCGCTATTTTCCTTAGTAGTAGTATTAACTAGTAACTACTATTTACCTAGTTCCTTCTGCTAGGATCGGAGTTATTTGAGAATTTTGCTATACCTCGTGTCGTTAGTATAATTATCTATAATCTTAGCGATAACGTCCTCCGAAATACTTATAGTTATCTCCCTTATTGCTCTATAGGCTTATGACTTCTTAGCTAACTAGTTAACTATACTTATAAATCCTATGTTATTATCGTTATTATCGCTATAGGTTATTTCTATGAGAATATCGCTATCCTCAAACCTATTACCTTATCCTAAGGCTATAAGCAATAGCAGGTGCAAGAGGGCGTTAGGGATAACGTTAAGCTTCCCTAGTATATAGGTAATATTAAGGTTAAATTACGATAGGTAGTTCGTAGCGCTCGCAAGCTATAAGTTAGCCTTATTAAGGTCTATAGTCCATAGCGAGGTATATATAAGAATTCCCTTTATAGCTATATAATCTATGAGAATTTATATAAGGTACTTATTTAATTATATGAGCTTATAGAGCTTTTTTATAACTTATACTACTACTACTACCTCTACCTCTATAGCGAAGTATTGCTTTTCTAAGGGCGATATAACCTTAGATAGAAATAGTACTAGTTAGATGTAGATTTGCGCGATATCTTTACTAGGTATATTAGTACTATTCTATAAGATACTTAGTTAAAATACTATAAGCCTAACGCCGCTTTTATAAGTATTAACCTTAAAAAATATAAGCTTATTTAGGTTATAGTAGTATCTTATAACCTAGTTAAAGAGATTCTCTTAGAGGGTATTCTATACCTCTTGCTTACTTAGTATTAGCTTGAATAACACCTTTTAGACCCTCTTTATTCGAACTGCTTTTAATAAACTATTAGGAAGTATATTTTTATTATAGAGTTTTATAATAAGATAGGTCTTTCTATCCTATAATAGCGTTATAATAATATTATACTAGAGTATATTATATTATAGCTATCTAGCTATTCCGAGGTATCTCTCGATATTATAGAGAGTTTTCAGGAAGTAGAGGTTCTTAAAAGCTATAATCCTATCCTCTATTCGTTTAATATTATTAGTATTTATAATATAGCTAAGGAGTCTTACTTTAGGAAACCCTGCAAAGGACTTCTTAGGTCTAATATAAAGGTAGTTATTTTCAAAGAGCTTGAGAATAATATCGATATACTAGAGATAATCCTCGTTATTATTGCTAAAAGTAATAATATTATCGATATATGCTCGAGCAAAGTGCCTATAGTTATATAGGAGGCGATCTATAAAACGCTAGGTATAGGCTAGCGAGTTCTTAAATCCTATGAGGATAACGTTAGAAACCTCGATACTATAGGGACTTATTACTACTATCCTATTATAATATCTTAAGTAGATTAGTAATTAGTAGAAGAACCTAGTAGCGTTAAATATCGTTATATATTTCTTCCCTCTGAGGGTATCTATTATATTATCTTAGTTAGGAAGCGGGTATATATCTAGGATAGTAATTTAATTAAAAGGGCGGAGGTTAATAATAACCCTGCCTTTTTTTATACTATTAACTACTCGCTATATAATAAAGAGCGGATAGATAACTAGGATTAGCCTATTACCCTATACTATCTTACTATCGGTATATATCTTGCTATAGATATTCTCAATAACTTCGAGGTCTTTAGCGCTAAGGGGGCAAGGCTTTATTATAGCCTTCTGGTTTTGCTACCTTTTAATAAGCTTAATATATATATATTAGTTATCCGGCATAGGTATAATCCCCTTATTATAATAGATATCTTAGTTATCGAGGATTTCCTTAAATCTACTAGTAAAAACTGCATCCTAATTATAGATCTTAACTCTATCCTTGCTATATATAACTAGGATATCTTTTAGCTTAGATATTCCATAAGATAGAATATTATCTACTTAACGAGGCAGTCCTAGGCTAGATTTAGCAGGCGGGGTTATAAATTATACGCTAGCTGCTATATTACTTATAGCCCTATCGAATTCAGATTATAAGAACTAGCGCGAGTTTGATTCTCCTCCTATAAGGGTGATAATATCTATATAGTTAATAAGGTTAGTAGTCTCCTCTACTTCTATTAGAATAATATAGCTTAGCTACTATCCTCTTAGGATTATTATTAGCCTATCTATTATATTTCGCATAAGGATAAGCTTAGGGTTATCTGCTATAACTATTATATTAACTACGCCTATATAACTAGATTGAAACTGCTAAGTATTAGAGCTTTGCTAGCTTAACTTAGGGAGGTTAATAAAGCTAGTAATAACGAATGCGTCGCTCTATAGGGGAATAACTATAGTATAGGTATTATTAACTCGTCTAGTTACTAAATGCTATCTCCTAAACTAAACTAGATACTATATTCTATATACTAAGCGGAACTTAACTATACCCTTATTAAAGTCTATAACTAGCTTATAATCTTTATAGAATAGTATTCCTAATAGAAGATTCGCTCTGAGGGTATTTATAACTCTAGCTATAATAATAACGTAGCTATTAATCTCTATATTACTAATAGTACCTAGGATATAGAAGTCGAATATAACCTGCTCTATTACCTAAAAGGTTAAGTCTATTATATTTATCCTCTATAGTTCTATTATTTAAAATATAGGATTCTATATAAAGCATAGCATCTAATTCCTATTAACTAGAGTTATTAAAGCGCCTATATCGATATAGACTTCCTCTAGGCTAGCTATATTATCGCTTTTTACGTTAAGGCGGAGATATATCTATTTAGCTAGTATTATTCGTTTCACTAGTTTTACCTAGGTATTAATAATTTAGTTTTTCTTAAGTAATACCTATATATTATTTACTAGGGGAATTGCAATAAGACCTGCGAAATTCACTATATTATTAATATAATATATAGCAGAGTTTATAACCGAAGTAGTTAGGGAGATCGCTAGCGGGCTTCTCGCTATAACTATAATATCTATTATCTAGCCTACTATTTCCTCTTTGCGCAGTTGCTCCGATAGGGTAGCTAAATCGTGGGGGACTTCCTATATATCTAGCAGGATATAGCTGCTATTAATAAGGTTATTAATATTATAGTTATTATTATAATCCTCCTATATATAATAGGCGTCTGAGTTAGTCTATCCCGGTTTATTATATTTTATATAATATTAAAAACCTAGGTTTCTCCATAGCTAGTTCATAAGCAGCGATCTTTCTAGTTTTAATAGTTATTAGAGCGCTAGAAGTATTACTAAGGTTAATAATATTATTAGGGTTGCGGATTATTATAATTATCCTATTAGAAGTCTCTATTATTCTATCGTCCCTTATTATTATTCTATATTATATTATCGGATTCTTCTGCTATATAATTAATACTAATTAGCACCTGGAGTCTGCGCTAAACTACCTTGCGTTTTTTCTTAGCTATATTAAGGTAATCCTTAAGAGTATTGCTAGTAGTTAGTTTATCTAGGAATTACTAAAGCTCTAGGTTGATTATATTATAGAAGATTATTAATAGCTAGCTAACTATAGATATTAATCCTATCTATACTCTATTATATTTAAAATAGTTTTAAGTAAAGTTATAAATATCTCTATCTCCCTTGAGGTTTTCTATAGTAAACCTATATATAGCAATCTATTAGATAGACTCCTATTAGGTTAGTATAAAATATCTCCTAATAGTATCGCATAGGGTATAATATCCTATATAGAGGTAGTTCTATTATTTAATTAGCCCGAGTTAGTATTCCTACTAGCTAAGTACTTTCCCTTATAATAGAGAGCTCTAATTCTATATAATCTCTAAAGCTATAGCTAGGCTAGTAGTTTTAATATCTAAGCTAGAGATCTATAGATCTATCTCCTTATAGTATAGAATATCTTAGTTATAAAAGATAGGCTCTATATTATACTTCTTATTAATATCTAGCTAAAAAATACTATATTATTAGGTAAATCTACCTTCCTATTGAGTTCCTATAGGTTATAATATCCTAATATTAGCCTTAAGCTAGCTAAATACTCAAAGGAGTAAAGCCTCGAGACCCTAGGCTAGTAGCTCTAGGTAGGGCCCCTAGGATAATAGTAAAAATATTAGTAGTAGTACTAAATTCTATTATAGTAGCTAGACCCTCTCTATTAATAGGTCTTACTTTAGTAGACCTATAGTAGTATTATAAAGAATTTATAATATTCTATAAATTTTTCGCTCTATTAATCCTATAATAATATCTTCTAGTGCTATAACTTATAGTTTAGGGTTTTTTCTACTCCTATTATAAATATTATCTATTATAGCCCTTGCTTTAATAGGAGGTCCTAGGGGTTTAATATCTAACTAGCTAGACTAGATAGGAGTTGCAACTCTTTTATCTCTTAGGGGCAGAAGGGTAATTCTCTCGCTAGCTTTATAAAGGCTTTCTTCTCTAGATAGGGGTATAAAAAGTGCTACTATTGCTAGAGTATCCCTTGCAGCTACGATTATATTAATAACGCTAATTAATATAGCTATATAGTTATTAGGCTTAAGTATCTAGTAATAATATAGATTAGCTTTTGCTTTCTAGCCTATATTAATAATATCTATATAAGGTATATAGTTATTATCCTATTCGAGAGAGGCGAGGTATCACACGCCTTTTGGTGATATAGTCAGCCATCACGTAGTATTCCACGTAACCACGGTTAGGCTCAACGCCTATCCTTTAAGTAGGAGACTTCTAGCAGATAAGCTTAGAAGGCTCAGCTATTATAGAATATATTATAATATACCTATAATTACTTATTACACTATTTATTATTATTTATGCTTATATTACTCTTTTCCTTATTTTACTTATAATCTTAGCAACCCCTACTATAGCCCTAGGCTAGTAAGAAGACTATAATATCTAATAGCACGACCTATTCTTTTTCCTTATCCAAGACCTCCCTTATACTATAAAAACTCGTAACGAGGTAGAGGACTTAGACTTAACCTCGAAACCCCCTCCTAAGTACTTTAGGAAACCTTACAAAGGACTTCTTAGGTCTAATATAAAGGCGGTTATTCTCAAAGAGCTTAAGAATAATATCGATATACTAGAGATAGTCCTCGTTACTATTATTAAAAATAATAATATTATCGATATATACTCGAGCAAAGTGCTAGTAGTTATATAGGAGGTAGTCTATAAAACGCTAAGCGTAGGCTAGCGAGTTCTTAAATCCTATGAGGATAACGTTAGAAACCTCGATGCTATAGGGACTTATTACTACTATCTTATTATAATATCTCGAGTAGATTAGTAGTTAGTAGAAGAACCTAGTAGCGTTAAATATCGTTATACGTTTCTTCCCTCTAAGGGTATCTATTATATTATCTTAGTTAGGAAGCAGGTATATATCTAGGATAGTGATTTAGTTAAGAGGGCGAAGGTTAATAATAACCCTGCCTTTTTTTATACTATTAACTACTCGCTATATAACGAAGAGCAGATAGATAACTAGGATTAGCCTATTACTGTCACAGTCTTCCTACTAGCCTGGGGCTATAGTAGGGGTCGCTAAGACTGCGAGTGAAATAAGGAAAAGAGCAATATAAGCATAAATAATAACAAATAGTGAAATAGGTAATTATAGGTATATAGTGATATATTCTATAATAGCCGAGCCTTCTAAGCTTATCTACTAGAAGGCTCCTACTTAAAGGATAGGCGTTAAGCCTAACCGTAGTTACGTGGAATACTACGTAATAGCTAATTATATTATTAAAAGGCGTGTAATATATGCCCCCTTTTTAAAAAGCAATTATCCCGATTGCTATTACTATCGATCTAGGATATATATGCTTAATATTCCCTTTTTTCCCTCTTTATATTCTAATTACTAGAAATCCCTATAGTATTATTAATTAGTCGTTATACTAGTAGAGGAGTGCGTTAAACTTAGATATCTACTAGTGCTTAGTAGCGCTATTATTACTAGTATCGCTCGGTGCGAGTTACTTATTGCTAGTATACTAGAGACCCTCGATTATAGTATAGAGGTTTATAATCTTAGCACGAAGGCTTGCGATCTCCTTAGTCTTAACTATATTAATAGCTATGCGAATCTTATTAGCAACTGCTTGCTTAGATGCGCTATTATTCTTAAGTTTAGCAAGATGCTTGCTAATAGTATTAATATTAATAGTATCTATATTAGCTATATTAGTCTCTATAGTATCGAAGCGAGGAAGGATTTCCTATTAGATACTATTAATAATAGTATTAATATTACCCTCAGCCTTATTAGCGAGGTTCTTAGCATTTTTAATATCCTTGCGGGCTAATAGGTCTATAGTAGTAATATTACTAATATTAATAAGCAGGGCGATAGAAAGGAGGTTAATATAGTTTATTATAATAAGGTTACTAGTAATAATTCTATTAGTATAACTATAAGTATTATAAAAGT
>JAOQIF010000963.1:0-32655 GCA_026260285.1 Colletotrichum sansevieriae
ACCATCGGCCGTTGCCCGGGCTCTTTGTTGGTTGCGTCGTTATTTGTTCCCTCCCTCAGTACTCTCCGACGACGACGGAACCGGGAGGCTGGCCACTTTCGACACTTCACCGCGCGACAGACGTTGACGATTTCTAGCCCTTGCGGACTTTGCTTTCGAGGCCGGAAAACAACAAGGCGTAATGATCGCGCGCCTTGGCCTCCTCGGGCTGCTGGCCAGCTGCGCTTCCGGGGCCTACGTGCAGTGGCAGAAATGCGACGATGCCTCCTCGCGACACGACCCGTTCGCCCCGACGAGCCTCGAGGCCACTCTGGAGCGCCTAGACGGCGGCATCGAGAACCGCATAGCATTGAGTGTCGGACGATGGATCGAGGAGGCCGAGTGCGAGGAACTGGCGAAAAGGATGCCCGCGGCGGCGTTGGAGGTGCGCATGCTCGGACGGTCTTCGGCGTACACCACCGTCACGAACACGACGTGCCAGAGGCTCGATGTTGCCCAGCATTCGGCGGCCAAGCTCGAGAACCCCGCCAGTCTGCATGTCAGCTTCGCGAACGACATCGGCCGGCTGCCTGCGCTGTCGACTTTCCACGCGACCCTGCACTTGCAGAGCAACGACACGGAGGATGTGAGCTGTCGCCAGGCGAACGTCACTCCCGCGCTCCAGCCGTCCACGAGAGCCGCCATCAGTTGTGTTTCGTGGGGAGTCTTCTTGTTCGTGCTCCTCGTCGGTGTTGTGCGGTCCGTCTGCAGCTCTCCGGTGACCCTGGACGAGGATGAAGGGCTCTCGATCCGGACTGTTCTGCCGAATGTCGGGGATTGCCTGCAGTACTTGCAGTTTGTCTTCCTGACAGGTGGGCTTAGTCTGCGATATCCCGGATTCTACCAACCCGTTGTCAGCAACCTGAACTGGTTCTCTCTGTTCACCACCGGGCCGGTCACGCACGGGGTGGCTTACGACAGAGTCAAGGACGGAATCTATGTAATGAACGGCACATACGGCGGCACGTTCGGGCTGGAACTCATGACGCAGATCGCCGGCGCCCCCATGACGATGGACACCTGGATCAACATGGTGGTCCTCATGATGGTCATCGCCCTCGGTTGCGCCCTGATCATCGAGGTCTTCTGGTTCATGAACCGCAACCGCGACTCCGACAGCGAACTCCCGCGACCGGCCGGCGGCATGCGACACACCCTCAGCCGCGTCCTGCGCATCATCCTCTCCTACTTCATGCTCCCGCTTGTGGCGCTGTCGTTCTACCAGCTCGACCACGCCCCCATCCTGCCCGCATACCACACGTCTCTGGCCGTCGCTCTCATCGCCGCCATGATGGGAGCCTTCGTGTGGCTCCTCCGCCAGATCCCCACCCGCAGCCTCGGCGTCTTGGTCTTCGACAGCACGAAGCGGTACCGACGTGTGACGCCGTCCGAAGACCACCGCCGACACGACGAGACGTTCATCCTGATTCTGTTCGTCCTCACCTTCGTTCGGGGTGCCGCCATCGGCGGTTTGCAGATCTCCGGCCCCGCGCAACTGGCCGTCCTCGGTACGTGCGAGCTGGTTCTGCTGGCCAGCATCGCCGGGTTCCAGGCCTACTCGACCTTTTCTATAGGCGCCATCGCGGCGACTATGCGCTTCTGCACCTTGATCTTCATGGTGTCTTTCCTGCCTGATCTCGCGAGCCTGGAGATCAAGAGCGCCATCGGCTACGTTCTGCTGGCGCTTCACACCGGCATGCTCGTGCTGGGGTTCTTCGCTCCGGCGGCCTGCAACCTGGTCAAGCTGTTCAAGAGCTGGTGGAATACCCCGCGACCCCATGTAAGTGTCTGGAAGACTTGAGGCCACTCGCAAGGCATATCTCACATCTTGCAGGTCTATGGGCTTCGTCAACTCCGCCGGCGCGAGGTGTCGAGAACTAACCTCTCCGACATGTATGCCGCCGACTCCACCGCTGACACATCTTACACGCCGTACCCCGAGCTGGACGCCGTCGAGGAATCCGCCGCGGGCTATCTCCACCCGACGTACCGTTCCGACAGCCCCAGCACCTTGCGCCTCGACTCGTCGACAATCTCAAGCCGATACTCAAGTCGATACTACAGAGCGCCGCGATCGCCCTCTCGAGGCACCTCCGTCTCCTCGTTCGACCACCAACGCAGAGCCGAGAGCGTCGCTTCCCCGTTGTCATCCGCCTACCCGCCATCGAGGACGACTTCGACCTGCACCACCGTAGCAGAGGCGCGTTCCATCAAACTCTCCGAGTCAACCATGTCTCCCGGCAGGTTGTCAGAGTCTACCGAGGAAGAGGAGTCGAGTCTTGCGTCGCAGGACTCTCCGACGGCCGTCAACGCCGGACCTCTCGGCCCTCGGTGGAACGACTACTCGTTTCGCGAGGCGGACCTGTACTACGGAGCACCCCGGCCGCAGCCAACATTGCGGGCTTCAGAGGAGATTCCCCGGCCGCCTGCCCCCAAGCCTTCGCTCCGCTCGACGTCCGGGATTTGGGCAAAGTTCACGGGGCAGCCGAATGTTTCGGAACAGGGATTCCAGGTTATCCGGCCAGCGAAGCCAGAGCAAGGGTTCGTGGTCGTTAGGCCTAAGCGACCGAGCCATCTTGGCGGCAGTGACGACTCCAATTCGAGTGACGGGGAACCAAAATGATTGGGCTTAGATGTAAAACAACCATAATAATAATATGGAAGCGTTCTCACATGTTGTTTTCCTTTCAGTCTCGGATAATATGGCATGGTCTGGGGCGTATGAAATATGGGCAGAAAGATCCCGGTGAACCGGAGATGTACCCCTGTTCACTGCTGGCATTGGTTGTAAAAACCGCATGGAAAATATCAAGCGAGAGAGACATATATCAATGTATCACCACGCGACTTGACGTTTTCTGGCCTAAAGCCATAGTCTCCAGTGCTTTCTTATCACAAGACCATGCCCCATCGGACAGCCTTCTTTCCCATCAGGGTTATCACACCAAGAGGCAGCCAGTTGCTATCCACCAACGGCAGACCACCATACTTCTCCCTGATCTCACCCCAGTACAACTCTGTCGTCCACTGCATCTCTGAGGCTCTGGAGACAGTGTATGCTTCGTTGCGATCAGTGGTCCTGCCAAGAGAGTCCAGACACATCATCGCATCGATGTCGGTGCAGCGAAAATTCCGAGAACCGGCCAACGAACACAAAGCACTGTACGTCCTCGCCAGTTCAACGCTGGTCAACTCTCTGTGGGCGGTATACTCCTCGAAACTGAAGAACTCTTCGTCTTTGAGGGATCCAAACCCGCGAAGCCCGGTGTCTCCGGCGGCGTCACAAGCGCGAGCCTCCCGTTCGTCGCTATCCAACGCGTTGAACTCGTTCTTCCTCCGCTCGTACGCTTCTCGCTCGCGCTCGACAAACTCCTCGATGATTTTCTCGGGGGAGTCGCGCATTTTGTCAAATTTCATGGACAAAAAGGGCACGAAAGGGTTCTGGAGTCCAAGACCACCCAACTGCTCCGGGAAGACAACGAAGCAGTCTGACAACTCGGATAGATCGAAACGCTCCTGGATCTTGGTCTTGACATACTCCACAGCACTGCGTCTCTTTCCGGAGGAGTCGTCGCCACACCACGACGAGAAGATGTCGTCGTGTATCTTTCCGTACGTCGCGAGGATGCTCTCGAGGTGCTCTCTCCCGAAGCAATTCGCCGGCGTGGCGAACGCGTTGCTGAAGAAGCGTCTGATGCAGCTGTTCCAGGTGCGCACCCAGTCCAGCACGCTCCGGCACTCGGCCAGCTGCTTCCGCAGCTGCGCGACATGTTCATCGATACTCTGCTGGTCCAGAATCCATTTGCCGCTGCTCGGGTCGAGCGCCAGATGGCCAACCTTGACGGGGCCCGGTGGCAAAGACGACGCGATGGACTCATCGCGAGTCTGTCCGTCCTTGGCCAGGTACACCGATCCGGTCTTGCGCGCGTTGAATCCCAGCCCCAGCACGTCCGCGACGCGCTTCATGGTTTCCCACGCTCTGGCGGTGCGCTCCGGGGGTCCCGTCACCCACAAATCATCGTGCAAGCGGTACAGCAGCAGGCCCGTCTCCTGGTTGACGGCCAGGTCCATCACGAACAACACGAGCTCGCCCAGAAACCTCTCTGGCGACCGAGCCATGGGCATGCCGCGGAGTCTCGTCCTCGGACCGGCACCCAGGACGTTCAAGGGCGCCTCCAGCACTTTTCTGAAGAACGCGATCAGCGCTTCCGGGAAGCCGAAGAAGCGCATGACGGCAAAGGCGGTCGTGTGCGACAAGGCGGTGCCGAACCACTTCAGATCAGACTGGACGATCGCCGCCTCGCCGTGGAGCGCCTGCTGAAGCATCGTCTCGGTCGCCAGGATCCGCAGCAGGAACTGCCTCTTGTTGCCGTGAGACTCCTCGTTGGTTGCTGGTGTGTCCTCGCATGACCAATCATGTCTGTTCATGGGTTTCTGATGTTCGACCCCGTCCCCGTCCCCGTCGCCGTCGTCGTCATCGTCATATCCTCCGTCGATATACTCAGCACGTGTCGGGAGCGCCATGACGAAGAAGTTCTTGACGTAGTCGGCCTTGCGACGGCGGTTGACCCTGGGCCGCTCGTCGCACGGATTCGCGTTCTGTCTTCTTCTTGCGTTGACTCCTTGCTCGTTCGAGTTGCAGAGGCTTTCATTCCCGGGGGGCGTCTCCCCCAGAAACCACGTCCTTCGGCGGACGGATTCCTTGCTGAGCTCTTCGCCGGCATGCCACTTCCAGATGGCTCTGCTTCCAGAGCGAGTGACCAAGTTGGAAAGGCCCGTTTTGAGCGTGGCACACGCCATTATGCCCATGTAGTGGATGAAAATGGCCTGCAGCACATCTTCGTCCATCCAGATGCGATACTTGCCGTTGAGCTGCTGGCGCGAGAGCACGGGGATGCCGTCCTCGCCCGCGTCCCACGCCCAATTCTTCAGGTCTGCGAAGCGGGTGTTCAGAACGTCCGCGATTTCCCGCAAGACGACGTCGTTTTCCGTGAATCCCTGCAGGATCGTCTGCTTCTCCTCGCTCAAGTAGTCTTCCTTGGAGAGACCCCTGATGCAACTTTTCAGCGTGGATTCATCGAATGGCGTCTTGCTCCGCGACTTGTCCCACAGCATGCTGCCAGATAACGAGTCCATGCTCTGGCGCAGTTCCCCCAGAGCCTCCTTCTTCGCGTCAGTCTCGAACAGGCTGTTCAAGTACTCCTCGATGTGGTCCTCACTGGTCTCCAGCGGCTCGAAAACCACCTCTTCGAACCGCGCGACCAAGTTCTTCAGATGCTCCTCCTGTCGGTCAATGACCTCGAACGAGGACTCGTCCTCCGGGACGGCGGCGGAGGCTGGCTCCATGGGCCCGCCGGGATTCATCCACTCCGTGACCAGCCGCGAGTACAGCTCGGCGGCGCCCAGTCTGCGGCTCTGCACTTCCAGCTTGGAGCGCAGCAGAGTCTCGTACGACTCCAGCGTCTCGCGCGGGACGGACGCGTCCCAACGCGACTGCTCCAGGAGAAGGTCGACGGTTTCTAGCGTCTGGTTTATGGTGGCATTACCGGTCGGCCGATTTTCGCTCGGGCTGTGGTATACCTCCCTCACTCCGGCGGCGAGGCACTGGATGCGACGGCGCTGGTCCATGGAGGGATCGGCGGCGGACTTGAGGATTTCATTCTTGCGGGCTTCGTACTGTGAGCGCTGCTTCTCCAGCTCACGAATCTTGGTCAGGGTGATGGACTGGAGCGTCTTGGAGAGAGCGGAAGTGGATGCAGCCATTGTCTCTTGGATCAATTCAACAACGGTCGTGTTGAGAAATGTTTGTAAGACGGTATACGAGGGAATTGTGAAGGATGTTCTATCGTAATTTGCTGCTTATTGACGACGGAAGACCATTTCAATTTATAAACTATGTGCGCACCTCCGCTGGTGTTCAGAACATTCGATTGCGTTCCATGTCTTAGATTCAACTTGCCGAAAACTATGGCGCGGGTTGTTTTGGAAGCAATAAGATGACGATAGAAAGCAGCTCTCCTAGGCACCTGCGCCCTTAAGTTGACATGTTGTCAGAACGACCTTTCGGGACACATGCACAACACCAATGATTGTTTTTTTTTTTTTTTTTTTTTTGGTTATTTATTTGAGAATAGAATACCCCAGAAAAGGTTATTGTAGCACCATTGTTGCTCCAAAAACGACTTATGTTGACTGGCGACGAAAGAAAGGTGGCCGGGATACGAAAAGTGTCTATCCTAGTTATGCTGAGCGTACCACCAGCAGAGTGAAATCGTCAAAAGCAATTGAAGGACCAGCGCAATGATTGCGGACTTTATGCGACATGTTTAAGTTTACTGTATTTAATCGAAGTAGTCAGAAGAGGGATTCTTGAGATCGTGGATATGCCAAGGGCATACGGCGCAGATTCTGCCTCCCTGTGTTGAAAGCAATCATTGAGTCGATCCTCTGCCTGAGTGGAACTACAAGTAGCGCGGATAGACAAAGTACAAGAGCTTGCATGTGCCGCTTACGGCAAATTAATAATACGTTCTCCTCCGTCTCGTTTTCGCATCCTCGCTATCGTTTATCTTTTTCATATTGCGGTTGAGCCAAGGATTCCGCAGCGCAACGGCATACTAGCTCAGACTGTCACTGCGGTTCTGGATACGGTGTCGGCTTCTTTGGAAATCCCTCATTCCGGGGCCAGAGTATAGACACGCAAGCAACCACTAACTCACGAAGATGGGTTGTGATACCAAGTCCGAAGGCCGACTGCCTTACGTGTCCTACAACATTGAATAGACGTGTACTTCAGGCCAGGTCTGCTTCAAGAGGAGCACAGCCTCTGAGTGCAACGTACTTGAAGCACACCTGCTCAAAGCACCGATGCCGGCGCTTAGCTTACCTGCGAGAAAGGACTCGCTTCTGTTCACATCTCACGTCGGAGCCGCAAAAGTATTATTGCCGTTTTCACTATTGACAAGAGCCGCTGAGAGCCTGAAGCTGCACAGTGTTGCCGAGTTTCAGAATGAAGAGATACATACATAAATCGACCAATCATGTGAATTATTGTAAGAGTTGGCAGGGATGATTGATCCTACGCGCTCAACACCCAGACTCTCAAGAATTGCAATACAAGCAAAGGTTCAAGACATAAAATCCATCGGTTACATCTCATGTGAGAATCAATGAAAACCAAGTTTCTCTGAGATTTCGGCAGATGCGGGATTCTGTTGGAGACCAGTCTCCTGCAACTCGGTGAACTGCGCCTCGTGCACAACCCGCTTGGCACACCTCTAACAAGATGTTTCGACACTTGATATCTCACACACATGCGCCGACCCCTCAATACCGCAACTGGGGGAAAAAAGAAAAAAAGCCATTTGCCCGGACTCAGGCCTTCGACGTCACTATGCAGTGAAACCGGTGGCAGTGCACATACCCGAGGCGGGCAGTGCTGTTATTCGGCGGGTCTCGGCATTCGGGTACATGCACATCTCACCAATCCTCGGTGAGACGCTAGAGTTTTGAACACCAGGGTTGATGAGAGAGGCCGCCCTCAAGGTCTCGAACTGTTTTGCCTCAAGAACCTGTCGACCTAGTGGTAGATCGCTGGCCATCAGCTGCGCGTACTGCCGCCGCCTTCCCCGCCACTCTTACAGTGTCCCCGTTTATCATGACTGGTGAAAGGGGCTTTTGAGATTGTTGTAACTGTGCGCGCAAGTCGGTAGGTAAAGCCTCAGATGACAGAGTCAGTCTCAAAGTGACGACTGCTGCGGCTGGTTCTACGATACGAACTCGCGGATTCTTGACCGGTAGCCACTAGGTTGGGGCTAGCGTGAAGCAAGCGATTGCGTATCTCGTGAATGACGAGGAGAAACGTGCTAGTCAAAGCCTCGGCATATATTGCGTCAGATGCATGGTCTCGAGGGAATTATCGTGTGACTTGGTAAAAGTCGACTTGTATCGCCAACCACTTTGAGCATTTGCTGCAACTGTTTCCAATGAAGATTCAATTGCCTTCGTGACGTGTCTTGAGCGAGCCATCGTGTGCACGGCCGCGCAACAAGAGTCTGCCAAGTCCTTGCCAGTCAGGGTACGGCTAAGACTATGGCAAAGCTGTAACGCTTGCTTCTCGGACCGTGGAGTTGATATCGGGGAAGTGGGTGGATCTTCGGGCTCACTCTTCTGTAGTTGAAAATTGATTGTGCGCGAATATCAAAACCGGCAATGCGCTGGAAGACATCTTGGCCTTGGCTTAGCCAAATAAGCAATGGTAAGGCCGGTCAACGATTTGGGAATCGAAGTAGATTGCCTTCTGTGATTTCTGAAGCATTTCGAATGCACGTCAGATGAGCTGGGCACGGTGTGCCAGTGGGCCTGGACTGAAGGCACATTCACGGGATTAATGTCTTTGAGTAGAGCCAACTGAAGAAGTCGCGGGCCAGCACGTGTCACTACCTATTACATGGGAATGTTGGCACGGAAGTCAAAGACGCAGCAACAAAAATGCAACTTACAAATGAGGACTGACTTCCAGACAGTTGAATTTGAACTGCTGGAGGCATAAGTGCGCATTCCTGTAAGCCAGGGTAGCAGGGTGGTCTATTCTGCTCTATCGGAATTCCAGCCCGCTCTTCCTTCTCGGGATACCAGTGGCCGCTGCATGCTGATAACGCGGATACTTCACTCGGCTTTTTCCGCGGCCACGGTGAATTAGAATTGCGACATCCCAGCCTGATGTTACCAGACTTTATTCTGCAACATCGTTCCAGGCTTTCCGGCAGGCAGACCAGCTCCTGGCCCTGACAGGCAGGGAACATAGCTTGAGTTGCGAATGACAAACTGGGGTCAGCATGGAAGTTTCACTCTCAACTCTGGACAATGGAATCCGGAGTGGACGTTCACCTCGGTCCTCTCTCATCAGATCGGGACCCCGTCCCGTGGAAATGCACCAGGTGTTCGGGAACTCAAGGAGAGATGTGCCACCCCGGTCGACTCCGGCTTATCTAAGCGGGGCAAACATGGAGGCTCCCTCCCTTGGCTTTGATAAGCGAGCCAATGACCAGTCACCATCTCGCCAAACACAGCCACTCTTGGCGCTGACTAGCGCGGGACGGATACGTACCGAAGCAAGCTTGATTCGACCGTGGACGCATCGCGACCGCTCCCTTTTTTCAGTGTCTTGGCCCCGTCAACTTGGCCTTCTTTTTCCTTCTCCACCGTCACCACTTCACGTCTCCCCCATCCCTCTCACCACCATGGATGGCACCATCACCAAGCGCCAAGACCAGGAGAGAAGGCCGGAACTTTTCATCATCCCTGATCATCTCATCCCTAGTGGTTCGTCCTTCGGATCGAGTCGGCTTACCTTATTTAGAGTGAGCCTTATTTAGAGTGAGCTCCGCTCATGTTCAGAAGCAATGGCAGGAAACTTACATTCCAACTTGGACCAACCCTTCTGGTCTCGAATTTGGACATAAACGCCCTGACGGCCGAGGTTGGGCACAGTGGACGGACTCGATGCCGGTCCATGCAACCTTCAGTTGAAGTCTGCACCATTTCCCGGCATACCACCCTCCAACTTTGACCTCGCGTCAGTCACACGGAGATATCGACTGTCTTGGCGAGCGCCAAATCATTGGCACTGGCATGCCATTTCGAAACTTTCAAAACCAACAACGACCCACAGTTCGGGATGGGGAACAAGCTTGTCCAACGGCGTTCAGTCTAAAGGCGCTGCCACCCGCCGAATGGGACGCAGTATGTCTCGATGAACGACGGGCCGCCACCCCAATATCGGAGCCATCTCCGTCTCCAGATCTCGCTCATCTATAAATGTCTGCTCAGACCAAATCTTGCCAGTATCTCCGGAGAACTTGATAAGGCCTTGGCACAAATCTTCTGGACATTGGCATGTTGCACACGGCCAAGGTTGCTGTGATTATCCATTCTCCATCATAACCCCTTGTCTGTTTCCGACTCGCTTTTGCACACCGCGGTCCTGGGATGGTCCCGACTCGACCTCTTCTTCCACTCAAAAGAGCTCGCTTCTCCTTGCTCCATATTAATCCCCTCATCGGGATCTTTTGCGCTTTTTCCCTTGCACAGCCTCAATGCCCAGACCCTTCTGGCGGTTACCTCTCACCTCCTCGCCCAGCCAATCTTGTTGCGAATCAATACGGCCAAGCCAAGGATGTGAAAACATTCTCTCTCTGGCCATTGGGCCTCTCCCAATGTGCTTGTCCTCCTTCCCCTCTTGATCACGTCTTATAAGACTTTTCAAACCCACCGTCCCCCGCCAAGGACTGTTGTGATGGTCGTGAAGCGCGATATTTTCCCTCCTGCAACCTATCAATCTCCTTCCCTGGTGGCCAATACATCGGCTCTTGTGGAGTCTCGGTTGACTTCTTCTCCTCTTCAACTTGCTCAGAAAGGCATGTCGCTGTGAGCACTGCCACGCTTGAATGCATTGATTGAGATCTAGACGCTGTCGAGACCAGAGCTCTGAAAAATCCAAATCCTTTTGTATCCTTCACCACCGAGCTCGAACTGTGGTCCTTTTCAACGTCGTCTTCTCAACGTCGTGTCTGCCCAGATCTGGGCTTTGGTATTCCTCCTGCATTCCGCTCTGGCGCGCTAGCAACCTGTCGGAAAGTGGACAATCCCTCGCCGCCGAAATCCCCTCCGCTGCCTTGCACAGCCTCTTGGAGACACCTTCGGACTCGGAGTAGGCCGACTTCGGTGCTGCGTTGGCGTCTTGCATCAGCCAAACAACGGGAAACTCTTTTCGACGGGGCGAAAGGGCGCAGCTGTGCCACGCCAAGTCTCACAAGATCTCCTCAAGTCATTTGGAACTTCAAGGTACACTGACTCTGTTACGCCTCGACTTTCTGCCGCTTCTATTGCCTTGAGGCGACGCGAGAGTCGCCTCCTGCACAGCCTTGCGCAACTACGCTATACTACCTACCATCTTTTGCGTCGCCAGCATCAGCGGCCTCCGATCTATTCATTGCTACAAAATACATTTTTCCTACCCATAGCCTTAGGCCTCAACCCAGCAACATCGTTCATGACCATTTGTCGCGTTAGCTTCAGATAGTCTTGCATCGATGCTAATGGCGTCTCTCGCACCTCCTCAGTTGCGCGTCGATATCCGCAATCCTCGCGGGAACGACCAAGACGACGCGATCACGCCGTCTCCCATTTCGACGCATTCAAATCCCTTTCTGACGCCGGCAATCAGCTCTGCAACGAGTATGCATTCGACGACGACAACAGTTGTGCCCGAAGACCCGGAAACCGCCCTCCGACCCGACCCCGGCACGGAAGGCGACTTCGTCGTCGACAACAACCCTTTTGCATTTAGCCCCGGGCACCTCAACAAACTTTTAAATCCAAAATCTTTACCGGCGTTTCTGGCCCTTGGGGGACTAAGGGGAATCGAGAAGGGCCTGCAAACAGACGTAAAAGCCGGTTTATCGCAGGATGAGGCCTCTGTCCGGGGTCGTGTCAGTTTCCTGGAAGCCACCGGCCACAGAGAACCATCCTTTACTACGGGCGCTCAGCCATCAGCCGCGCACCGCGCTGACGGCAATGGCTTCACCGACCGCATCCGAGTTTACGGCAAAAACGTTTTACCTCCAAAGAAGGCTACGCCGTTGTGGAAGCTGATGTGGAATGCCTACAACGACAAAGTTATTATTTTGCTCACCGTTGCCGCGGTTATCTCGTTGGCACTGGGCCTTTACGAAACTTTCGGCGCCGAGCACGGGGGCCAATCGTATGAATGGTAGGCTTTTCCCAACTCAAATGACACTTGACTTGGTTATTAACAAGCCCGCAGGATTGAGGGTGTTGCCATCGTGGTTGCTATCTTGATCGTCACTTTAGTGGGATCCCTTAACGATTGGCAAAAGGAACGCGCCTTTGTCAAGCTCAATGCGAAAAAGGAGGACCGCGAGGTCAAGGTCCTTCGATCCGGAAAGTCTCTCATGCTTAATGTTGCAGAGGTCCTTGTCGGCGACGTTATTCACCTCGAACCTGGCGATGTCGTCCCTGTGGACGGTATTTTCATCAGCGGCCATGACTTGAAGTGCGATGAGTCCTCAGCCACTGGCGAGTCTGACGCTCTGAAGAAGGCGGGCGGCGATGCCGTCTTCAACGCGCTCCAGTCTGGTCAGGCTGCCAAGGACCTCGACCCTTTCATCATCTCAGGCGCCAAAGTGCTGGAGGGAATGGGAACTTTCGTCTGCACGTCGGTCGGCACCAACTCCAGCTTCGGAAAGATCATGATGTCTGTGCGCACCGAGACGGAGGCCACCCCCTTGCAGAAGAAGCTCGAGGGCCTGGCTTTGGCAATTGCTAAGCTGGGAAGCAGCGCGGCGCTGTTCCTCTTTGTCGTCCTTCTCATCCGCTTCCTCGCGGGACTGCCCACTGACTCCCGTCCTGGCGCCGAGAAGGCCTCGACGTTCATGGACATCTTGATTGTGGCCATCACGATTATCGTCGTGGCCGTTCCTGAAGGTCTACCCCTGGCTGTCACCCTTGCGCTGGCGTTCGCCACCACCCGACTGTTGAAGGAAAACAACTTGGTCCGTGTTCTTCGGGCATGCGAGACGATGGGAAATGCCACGACGATTTGCTCCGATAAGACGGGTACGCTGACGACAAACAAGATGACGGTCGTTGCCGGCTCGTTTGGTTCTGCCAATTTCTCCAAGTCTTCGGATGGCGAGAAGGCGACGTCGGCTGTCGAGTTCGCGCAGTCTCTTCCTACCGCCAGCAAGAAGCTTATCGTCCAGTCCGTCGCCATCAACTCCACGGCTTTCGAAGGCGAGGAAGATGGCCGAGCCTCGTTCATCGGCTCGAAGACAGAAACGGCCCTGCTTCATTTCGCAAAGGACCATCTGGGAATGCAGGCTCTCGCTGAGACTCGCGCCAACGAGGAAGTTGCGCAGATGATGCCGTTCGACTCTGGCAAGAAGTGCATGGCCGCTGTCATCAGGCTACCCGGCAATGCGGGCTACAGATTGGTTGTCAAGGGCGCTTCCGAGATCCTACTGGGATACTGCTCGCAGAAGCTTGACGTTTCCGATCTTTCCGCTTCGCCCTTGGACCAGTCGGATCGCCAGTCTCTTGAGGCGACCATTGAGGCCTACGCCAAGAAGTCTCTTCGTACCATTGCTCTCATCTACCAGGACTTCCCTCAATGGCCTCCTCACGGTGTCAACGCCAGCTCTGAGGGCCACATCAAACTTGGTGACGTTCTCCATGACCTTGTCTTCATTGGCGTTGTTGGTATCCAGGACCCTGTTCGTCCTGGTGTGCCCGAAGCCGTGGCTAAAGCCAGGCATGCTGGTGTCTTCGTCCGCATGGTCACCGGAGACAACGCTGTTACTGCTCAGGCCATTGCCACCGAGTGCGGCATCTTCACCGTGGGTGGTCTCATTATGGAGGGTCCTGTCTTCCGAGCTCTGACTCCTGAAGCGATGGATGAGGCTCTCCCTCGCCTGCAAGTCTTGGCTCGATCCTCGCCCGAGGACAAGCGTATCCTGGTCACCCGCCTGAAGGCTCTCGGCGAGACTGTTGCTGTGACTGGCGACGGTACAAACGATGCACCCGCATTGAAGGCTGCGGACGTCGGATTTTCGATGGGTATCTCCGGCACTGAGGTGGCTAAGGAGGCATCAGCTATTGTGCTTATGGACGACAACTTTGCATCCATCGTCACGGCCCTCAAGTGGGGCCGCGCGGTGAACGACGCCGTCCAGAAGTTCCTCCAGGTAAGCCTTGTCATTCTCTCCCCCCCCCTCCCCCCCCTGAGAACATCAACTCGCTAACATGACCAAACCAGTTCCAAATCACTGTCAACATCACGGCCGTCCTCCTCGCTTTCATCACCGCCGTCTCCAGCGCAGACATGGAATCCGTCCTGACCGCAGTCCAACTGCTGTGGGTCAACCTCATCATGGACACCTTCGCCGCCCTAGCTCTTGCAACCGACCCGCCCACCGAGAATATCCTCGACCGCCTCCCCCAAGGCAAGAAGGCGCCCCTCATCACCATCAACATGTGGAAGATGATCATCGGCCAGGCCATCTTCCAACTCACCGCCACCTTGATCTTGCACTTCGGAGGAAACGCCATCTTCGGATACGATGCGAACAACGAGGACCAACAACTGGAGCTCGACTCCATGATTTTCAACACCTTCGTATGGATGCAGATCTTCAACGAGTTCAATAACCGTCGCCTCGATAACAAGTTCAACATCTTTGAGGGCGTTCATCGGAACTTCTTCTTCATCGTCATCAACTGCATCATGGTCGGCGCTCAGATTGCCATCGTCTACGTCGGTGGTCAGGCCTTCCGCATCACCCCTGGCGGTATCAGTGCCGAGCACTGGGGTGTTTCTGTCGTCATCGCCTTCCTCTCGCTCCCCATTGCTGTCTTGATCCGCCTCTTTCCCGACGCCTGGTTCGAGAAGATCTCGAAGACGGTTGGACGCCCTGTAGTCATTGTCTACCGCGCTCTCTCCGAGTTCTTTGGCGCCGTTGGCGCCGTTGGCGCCGTCTTCCGCCGCAAGAAGACCACCGACGCCGAGTCCTCCTCCACCGACGATAACGGCGCGTCCGGCTCCGAGAAGGGCGAGTCCAAGGTCGTTGCCGCTCCTCAAATCGTCATCTCAGAGGACCAGGACACTGCCATCAGAGACGTTGAGAAGGGTCGGTGAGCAGCCTGCTGCCCTTCTTCGACCAACGACATGAACTACACTGTTTTTATCCATCTTACTTGCGAAGATATCCCTTCATGTACATTCTTTCAATTACGATACCTTTCTGTGTGTATACTTTTCTCTTAGTGCAACGAATTTTACGACGGCACACTATGTAAATATGGGAGGTGGTGTTATACCAAAATCATTCTTGTCACGAAAAGGCGCATTAGTGCGGATCGGAAACACTCCAGCGTGGAATGGGTACGGCACCTGGATAAAACACTCGTTACGGGCATTCGGGAGCGATTGTTTTGCATTTTACAATACGAACTTGATAGAAAGACCAACACGGTGTCATGTGCAACATGACCGAATCGATAAATGAATGAATACAGCATGTCGTTTGAACTTATCATTTCCATGAACGTCTTGATTCGTCAAGTTGGCAACGGCCGGATCTCATGCAGAGACCTTGTCAAGAAGAGCTGCAAGGAATATTGGTAGGTGACTCCGTAGTCGAGACCTTGAGGTTATACACGCTCAAGCTCTCCGAGTGCGGCTCCAGCCTCGGCGACCCGTGCGCGTCTTTGAGAATGACGAAGCTCGCGTTGCCACTGCGGTCTCTGTCAGCAACCAGCGCAAGTTCCTGTCCACAACACCCTGGGTACTCACTAAGCCTCCGAACAGTTCCCGTGGACATACGTCGTCTGGATGACAATGTCCGCCACATAGGTCTTGCTCTCGTGGCTCTCGCCCGCCAGTCTCGCGCCCCGGATCAGGTGCCACCACGACTTGTCCCCGTTCGGCGGGAGCAGCGACTGCTTCACGCCCAGAATCGCGGCCCATCCGGAAAAGGTGCGGCCCGCGATGATGAGCTTGCCGTCCGGGGGCCAGAAGTCCGTGAACGTCGTCGTGGCTTTCTTGTCCTCCGACGTGCGGTAGTACTCCTTCACGAACCCGGCGAAGCCTGCGTCCACGCCCGGGCCGGGTTTGTAGTGCGACATGTCGACGGCAGCGACCAGAGCCGAGGCGAGGGCGACGAGGACTGCTGCTGCGGACTTCATGGTGTGTTTTGCTGTGCGGCTTTGGTCTGCGATAAAGAATGGAATTCCGGAAGCGAGCGCGATCTTATTGTTGATTCCGAACACCACCTTGGCCTGGCTTGGTCTGAATTGTCTCTGTCCTACGAATAATTACGGCCAGATCTCGAAGGCTTTTAAGAAAGCACACCCGTCCCGCCCTGCGAGGCTTGACAGGGACCCTTCTCCCCCTTTCACATGATCCGAACCTCATCGCACGGGGTTGGCGGCCATGCACGGCGGTCCCGGAAAGGGCGACGGACGGACAGTTCTCGGTAACGGAGTGAATGGGAGGAGTCTGCAAACCTTCATCCCATGTCTGACAGGGAGGATCCCAAGGTTTTCGCCGTCTAGAACTTCGTATCTGGGGCGACTGGTTCGTGCGGCCAGGGTTCCCGCCCAATCAGCTTTTCGCCAAAAAAACGTGATCATTAATTAGGCTTAAAAAAGCAGCAAAAGTAGAACCTAATTAATATACTTTATCTATTTAGGTATAGGGCGCTAGAATAATAACTTATTCTAGCTAGTAATAAGCTCTCTACTTAAGAACTTTTGCTAAAAACTTCTTCGTATACCTATAGATCTACTAGTATAAAACTATAATAAATAGGAATTAAACCCTTAATACTACTAGAGAAATATCACGGAGTATAATATATTACTTACTATATTATAAGGCTTTTTTACTTATAATTAAAAGGTTATTACTTTCCTCTATATTAAGATCTTAAAGAGGGTTTACTTCTAAGAGGCCCTATTTAATTAAGTATAGGCCCTACCTAGTTAGGAATAGCCCTAATATGTCTAGCTAATTAGAGCCCTTAGTGAGGGCTGAGCGAAATTTGATTGCTTTAGCCTAAAAAAATCAGCGCTTTAATTCGCTTTAAGTAAAATAAGCAGAGGGATCACTGCTTGTTTTATACGGTTTGGCGATAGCATAATTAACTTTTTTGACCATCGTGGTGTTTTTCTTTCGCTCTCAGCCGAAAAAAAAAAGGGCGGCGCAAGGGGAAATCGGTTTACTTGCGGGCTGTCGCTCTTGGTATCTGACGAGTCCGAGTCTTGCGTCTTCTTTATATAGATATAGTTAATTGGGCTCTTTATTTAGGAGTCATTAACTCTGAGACGTTCATATCGGACAGTTGAGGAGGATTCAACAGTGTTCAAGTTTTCATGCTCTGAGTTCTTCTCCCTATATATCGCACTAGCTGGCTGCGATTCCCGGCCACCAGGACTCACCACTTATATACATCTTCCAGCTTCTTCACACTCGTCAAAACCCGTCCTACTCTCACACACACTCATTTAAACATCTGCCCACTTACGCAGTCAGCATGTACCTCAATATCGCTCTCTCCGCGCTTCTTGCCGCACACCTCGTTTCGGCGATTGATTTCACGGATTACGACCCCCAACCGGGCGTCCAGCCCGAGTTCAAGGAATTCCTCAATGCGTGCGTGATTCCACACTTGCTTCGACCAAACTTGCCCAACCCGGCACTGATAACCCTCAAATAGTCTTGTAACCCCCGCAGAAGATCCCACCGCCACGACGGCTTACACGGACTTCTTCGCCCCGGACGGCATGCAAACGACCCTGAGCATCCACTGCGTCGGAGCCGCGGCCATCCTCAAGTGCAAGCGGCGCTTCTTGCCCACTGACGGGAGCATGTCTTTGACGGTAAGTGGCACCAATGCTTCCTCCTCCTCCACCATGAGGCATGGGCAGATTGGCTGACGCTGCTGGTTCAGCACTTCCCCAAAACCACGTTCATCGCACATAACAACGCCACGTCGACGGTGTATGAGTCGCATGGACGCATCGAGAACAAGTTCAAGGTGGGCAATTGCTCTCAGATCTAGTAAGTCTGAACAAAAACGACATAACGAAGTCTCATGTGTGATGAAAACTGTCATTCTGACTGTTGGCAAACCACAGCTACAAGACGCAATACACTATTCTGAAGACGCGCCACTCTGTGGATGCGGCGCCGAACCTGTCGCCCAAGGCTGAGCATCAGGTTTACTGGTACCATGACTACTATGTCAACCCCACGGGCGTGCCGTCGGATATCCCGTGTGATAGCCAGAAGGCATAGAGGAGCAGCGGTGGACGGAAGCGCTGTAGACTTGGCGTGGGTGGGAAAATAGAGTTTTCGGAGCATTCGCGGCGTAATTATCTCTCCTCCGATCAAAGCATGAAAAGGGATACGCGAACAGAAGTCAGATTGAACGTTTGTGAGGCAGTCTACCCGTACGCCGCTGAGTCATGTTCCGGACAAATGACCTAACTTTACGGCTCAACATCCCTGATGCTGATTTTAAGTGTTCGCCTTGAGTGACTTATTGAGGACTGTTATCACTGGCAATATGGATTTGACATAGGCCCCGGAGGCAATTTCCTCAACGAATGATGGGGATTCTTTGAACGAGATGTCCATTCTACATTGTTACCAGTTGTGTAGGTAACGTCAACTGGGAGGTAGGTGATGGGTCGAATTGCAGGTGCCTGCTGTCACGAGCCTGGATGAGATCGTAGGGAAAAGGACTCATCGGACTACCTATAGGAGTCTATAGAAGGGGGATACCGGGTAGCGCCTCGGATAATAAGCTACGCTAGGAGTCTATAGAAGGGGAATACTAATAGCACCCCGGGTAACGGGCTATCCTAGGGAAGTCTATAGATAGGGGGTACTAGGTAGCTCCCTAGATAAGTCCTCTAGCCCTTATATACCTTTATATAGTAGACTAGGGGGTTAGAGAAGAATAAATATTATAACTTTATACCTATTTATACTAACTCTTTTATTCTATATTAAACCCCCTTTATAATATATTCTTCTCTCTTACTTATGCTAATAGGGGTATAAACTATTAGAGTAGTATTATATATAATAATAATACCTATTTATAGGTCTACTAGGGAGGTAGGATCCCTTGCTAGGTAGGAGCTACTAAATAGCTAAACTTAGGATAAGATACCTATTAATTAGAATTATAAAGAGAGTACTAATAAGGAATTAGTTAATTAATTAATAGAGGCTGAATTAGATCGTCTTATTAAAGAGGAAGAAAAGAAGAGTTAATTAAAGTATAAATAAGAATATCTTAAGGCCTTAAGAGCTAGCTAACTATTAATCCTAATAGATAACCCTACTACCTACTAGGTAGTTATTAGTAGTAACCCCGAGGCGAAGAAGCACCGGTTAGAACTTTAGGGGAAGTACCTCCTAACGCTTAGGTATAAAGGGGGTACCTAGACTAACTATAATTAATTTATATTTAACCTCAATATATGATTTAAAATAAATAAGATTACCTTAGACCTTGAGAAGGTATTATATACTACTAGATGCCTAGAAGGATTAGTAGTAAAGCAATAGACCTCATACCTTTCTATTAGATATAATAATAAGGCAAAGAATATTACTTAGATAATAATAGAAGACTAGTTAACTAATAGCATAGCTAATAAGGGGTCTAGGATCCTTAGTATATAAACTTAGCTTAAATAGGCTTACTAGTAACTAGGATAGTTATACTAGAGCTTTATTAATTACTACGAAGGGATTAAGGCGGAGAACCCCTACTAATAACTAGAGCAGATCCAGGTAGCTAATATAATAGCTAGGTTAGACCCTAAGCTCTAATACTATATTATAGCAAATAGATTACTAAAATCGCAGCTCGAACTTAATATAAGGGCTAGGAATGCTAAACTTATAATTAATATATAAGCATATAGGCTACTAGTAAGGGACTAGAGGACTAACTATAAGGAATAATAACTAGAGGGCTAAGCTACTAATCCAGAGGAATAGACCGAGACTATAAGGGGGGACTATAGCTATACTAATACCTACTAAGGGCTTACTAAGGACTCGTTATAGGATACTAGGAGGGAAACTATCTATTATAGTTATAATAAGAAAGGCTATATCTCACTAAGGTGCCTATACTATAAGAAATATAGCTATACCTATTATAAAGGCAAACTATACCCTAGTAAATAACTAGAGGAGAACTAGGTGTCTATATAGATAGTTTAGTAGGATAGCGACTAGCTACGTCGCTTTGAAATAATAATATAGGTCTAGGTTATAGGTAGCTAGAAGACTAGTACTACGCTTATTAATTATAGAGCCGATAAGAATATTATAAACTAGAGGGTTATAACTAATACCTAACTAGAAGCTAATAACTTAGAACCTATAAGGGGAATATAGGTATCCAAGGGACCTAACTACAGCATACGGAAGTTAGTAACCTAAATAACTAATAGTATAGGCATCTAGCGGATAGTTTTATATAACTTTAGAATTAGTGATAGTAATAGCTATAATACTATTCTAGGGATCCCTTAGTATATATTAGAGTACCCTAATATTAATTGGAGGGAGTTAGGCTAGACCTTTCCCCTATATAAGAAGAGTATTCGCCCTATTATAACTAGAAAAGAGCTTAGGTATATTAAAAACGAAGCAAGAGTAGTACTTATAAGGGTATTACGGATTAACTAGATATTAACTACTACTTACTAGGAGTATAACTAGGAACCTGAGGATACTAAGGATACTAAACTAAAGATCTTACTAGAATACTAGGATTTCAAAAAAGTATTTAATATTAACCTAGTAGGAACTATACTAGAGTTTAGAACTACTAGGAGCTACCTTATTAACTTAGAGCCTAGGACTAAGCCCCTATTTAGACTAATCTACCTACTAGCTAAGAAGGAGTTAGAGGAGTTAAGGGATTATATCTATAAGGCCTTATAAAAGGGATAGATTTGCTTATTAATAAGTCTAGTAGGGGTGCTAATCTTATTTATCCTAAAGAAGGGGGGTAAGTTAAGGTTATATATAGATTACTAGGGATTTAATAGGATAACTACTAAGAACTATACCCCTCTCCCCTTAATTAATAAAATCCTCGATTAGCTCTCCTAAGCGAAGTACTTTACTAAGCTCAACCTTAAAGATACTTATTACTAGGTGAGGATCCGAGAGGGAGATAAGTAGAAGATAGCATTCTATATGTAATATAGTTATTATAAATATTATATTATACTATTTAGGCTTGTTAATATACCTGCTACCTTCTAGATATTTATTAATAAGTTACTTATAGGCCTAGTTAACGTTATTTATATTATGTATTTAGATAATATCCTAATATTTACTAATAATATAGACTCTTATATAGAGGCAGTGAGGCAAGTACTCACCCGGTTAGGAGCTAATAGCCTCTATATAAACCCTAATAAGTACGAATTCTATAAGGAATAGATCGACTTTCTTAGGTTCGTAGTTTTAGTAGATAGTATTGCTATAGAATAGGAGAGGGTCTAGGTAATCGCTAAGTAGCTAGTACCTACTATGATATAATAAATTTAGTAATTTCTAGGACTTATAGGGTTTTATAGGAGATTTATTAAGAATTACTCCAAAATCTATAGCCTGCTTACTAACTAACTTGCTAATATAGCTAAAGGATAACTAGTTATAACTAGTGAGGTACTAGTTGCCTTCTATTAGCTCCGCGCTTTATTTATAGAGGCACCTATTTTATAATACTTCGACCTTATACTCCTAATCCGCGTTAAAACTAATATATTAGACTTTATAATAGGGGCGATATTAAGCTAGCTAGAGGGGGATATATAGAGACTAGTAGTGTTTATATCTTAGAAGCTTAAAGGCGTGTAACTGCGGTATAGCATGCTAAAAGTAGAGCTACTAGCTATTAGAGAGGTAGCAGTGAGGTAGCAGCACTATTTGCTTTACTCTTAGCACTATATTTAGTTTATTACTAACTACCTGGGTTACTAGTACCTCGCTAATAAGAAGATGCTTAATAGCTATTAGGTATAGCTACTATAGGACCTATCGATATTCGACTTCGAAATCGAGTACTAGCTAGGTTGCTATAACCTAGCTAATAGCCTCTTATAAAGACCTAATTATATCCCTAAGGATATAGAGATTAAGGAAGCTAGAGACTTGCTCCTATAGGACTTTTTATAATAGTTTAACTAACCTACTATCTAGAGGGTAGGCACTAGGCGATAATAAGGTGCTTAACTATTAAATACCTCCCCTAAATAACTTATACCCTCGCTTTAAGACTAAGTTAAGGAAGCTTAATAGAAAGACCCCTTTTATATTAATAAGGAGTAGGAATAACGAGGGATAAAGTGGTTACTAGATAATATTAATACCCTATAATATTATAAGGGCCTATATATTCCTAATAACTACCTGCTTTATAAAGAAGTCCTTAGAGCGTTCTATAATAAACTATCTAGAGGTTACTAGGAGGTTACTAAGATACTAAAGAGGATTAGGAAATCGTTTTTCTAGAATTCGCAGAAGAGTAATATAAAGGAATATATTAAGACGTATATAACGTGTTAGCATACGAAACCGAGATATTACCTCCTATATAGCGAACTTACACCCCTACCGGTACTTACCCGGCCCTTTTAATAAATATCGATTGACTTTATTACTAAATTGCTGCTATCCCTTATAGCAGGGAATAAGCCTTATAATAGCATTCTTATCGTTATTAACTGATTTATGAAATACTCCCTATATATCCCTACTAGGGAGTTACTTATAGCTAACGGGCTAGCTATACTACTTACTAAATATATTTTCCTTATATTCGGGCTCCTAGAAGCTATTATATCTAACTAAGGATCGCTATTTACTAGTAATTTTTAAGCTAAAGTATGCTACCTGCTAGTTATTAGGAGGAAACTTAGTACTACCTTTTACCCCTAGACCGATAGCTAAATAGAACGCTAAAATTAGAGCATTAAATACTTTTTACGAGCTTTCTATAATATTAACTAGGATAATTAGGTAATATAGCTCGACCTAGCTTAATTTATTTATAATAACTCCTACTATAAGGCTACTAAGATACTACCTGCTAAACTACTAATAGGATATTCTCCCTATAGACCTAATAATATCGAACCCTAGCAAAAGGTCTCAGCAGTCTTAGTAGTATATAATAGAGTTCGGGGTCTACTTACCTAGAGGTTAATTATTACCGACCTACTTTATAAATATAATGAAGTATATAGCAAATTCTTTAATCGGAGAAGGACCCCTATTATTTTTATTATAGGAGACCTCGTATTACTTTCGACTAAAAATATTAGGCAAAGGCAGCCTTCTTAGAAACTTTCTAATAAATACCTAGGCCTATTTAGGATCTAACGGGTAATTAATAGGGGATAAGCATATAAACTATATATAGATAAAAACTACTGAATTTATAATATTTTCGCACCTATATAATTAGAACCCTTTTTTAGCTTAGCCGTCCTACTATAAGAAATCCCAATTAATGATAATAATAATAATATCTATATAGTAGACTATATCGTTACCTATAGGGGCCCTAGATAGAACTGTTAGTACCTTATTAAATAGAAGGGCTATAGTAAACTAGATAATTCATAGGAACTGCAATATAACGTATCTATTGATTTATAAAGTAACTACGAAGCTAAATTATAGGTAGAAATATCACGATCTCTAGATAATTTAATAAGTAACTAGTACGTAATTAGAAACTAGGTATACTAGCTAGGTATTTCAATTTATTAGCCCGAAAGCCCCTTAATAAAGCGAGAAAACGAAAAACGCCCGAAGGCTACTAATAAGATAGAAAAAAGATAAAAACGAGGCCTAAAGGTAACTATATATACTTAGAGCTTATTAATAGCTTACTAGGGGCGCTCCTAAAAAATTTTAAATCCCCTAGATATTAGCGCTTATTTTATTAGAGCTATTATCCTCGCTACTAGAGTTAGTAGTAATAACCTCATAATTCTAAAAAAGTTAGAAATCGACTAGATAAGTACTAGGGAGGTATTAGTAGGGCTTATAGGGACTTACGACTTTATTATAGGAGTCGAGCGACTCCTAGGCGCATATAGCCTATAACTCCTACGCCTCTGCTTAATACTTAGTAAACTGCTCTATTTCGGAGTAGTAATAATAGAGCTCCTTATACTACTTATATAATAACTCGGTCTATTTCTCTACCTCCTTAGAGAGATATTATTAATAGGTAGTAGCTTCTTCTAAAGCAGCTACCTAGTAGTCCTCTATCTCTATAGAGATTTCAGCCTCCTTAGCCTTATGCTTCTCAGGCGTAATATTAATATTATTCTTTTTAGCCTAGAAGGCCTTCTTTATTATAAGCTAGGTAGCGAGGATCTCCTCCTAAGTATAATTAGATACTAATAGTAAAGTACTAGGGAGGTACTAGGTAACCTACCTTATTCTTATTATACTAGGATAAAATATCAGGCTTAGCACTACCTTTATCTATAAAGCGCTTAAGCTTATTAATAGCGCCTATTATACGACGGGTAGGCTATAGGGAGTTAGTAGCTAAGGACTAGAAAATAATATATAAAACTTATATTAATATAAGCTTTTCTATTACCTATTTTAGTATAATACTTATATTTAGTTAAAGTATCTAAAATTATATAAATTAGTAATAAATTCTAAGGCTAAAAGCTAGCGAAGCACCGGATAAGTACTAGCTAAGGACTAGGTGCTTACTATTACTCTCAAAGTAGATAATTAAGCTTATAAAGAGCTTGATTTTAGGGATATTACCCTTAGGGGGCTCTTACTTCGCCTATACTAGGAGATAGCAGCAGCAGGAGCACCCCCGGAGCTTACTTATTATTAGGATATAGGAAGCGTCTAGCGTATTAGTAGGAAAGGGGGCGGTGTTATTAGTAGCAGAAGATATAATAATAGATTCGTTATATAATAATTAAGATAAAGTTAATAATAGGGAAGCGGGAGATTAATAATAACTTATTAATATTATAAATCTAAAGAAGTAAGAGGAAGGATTTTAAGCAGGGCGAAATTTCAAATAATAGTTATACTTTTCGACTTAATACTAAAGTTAGCTTTCTATATAGCTAAAAGGAGGATAATCCCTAGATTATTATATTATTTAGCTTTATTTAACCCTATTATGAATAGAGAGGTATTAGGTAACTATAGGATAACTACTAGCTAACCCCTTTATAATAATAATAAACGCTTTCACCCCTAGAGGGAGAATATCTTTATTACCCCTATAAAGCTACTAAAAATATAATAATAACTAGAAAATATAATAATTTAGAGAGCGAATTTAAAGTAATAAAAATCAGCCCGAATAATAAAACGTTTTAGTATAACCCTGCGAAGGAAGGAATAACCCTTGCGAGGGAGTTTAGCTATAGGTATCTAGATAACTACTAGGTAGCCCTAGACCTTTTAGATAGAGAGCTATAAGAGTAGCTAAGGTAGAGGATAGATACCCTACTACTAGCTAACTACTCTTCTAAATACTTCTAATTGCTTTTTATTTTATATAGAAAACTATAAGAGTAGCTAGGGTAGAGGATAGGTATCTCACTACTAGCTAACTACTCCTCTAAGCTTCTCTAAACTATTTATATAGAAAGCTATAAGAGTAGCTAGGGTAGAGGATAGGTACCTTACTACTAGCTAACTACTCCTCTAAGCTTCTTTAAACTATAAAGTCCCTTAATACCTAGGTATAGAGCTATAAGAGTAGCTAGAGTAGAGGATAAGGTATCCTACTACTAGCTAACTGCTTATCTAAGCTAGTTAGCTATTTAAAGAAGAGTTATATAGCTAGACTTAGGGATATTAAATTCTAGACCTATAGGAACTAAGAACTAGGAAGGCTTATAAGAAGAAACTAAGTAAGTACTAAGTACCCTCTAGATAACTATAGAATAGCCTAGTCTAAGGATAAACTAGTTTAGAGAGGGGGGATCGTATTATAAGCCTAGATAAGATTATAGGAAAAAGGATTTATTAGACTACCCTATAGGAGTTTATAGAAGGGGGATATTAAGTAGTATCTTAGATAATAAGCTATACTAGGAGTCTATAGAAGGGGAATATTAGTAGCGCCCTAGGTAATAAGCTATCCTAGGGAAGTCTATAGATAGGGGGCACTAGGTAGCTCCCTAGATAAGTCCTCTAGCCCTTATGCACCCTTATATAATAGACTAGGGGGTTAGAGAAGAATAAACGTTACGACTTTATACCTATCTATACTGACTCTTTCACTCTGCACCGAACCCCCTTTGTAATACCTGCGTTCAGAAAGTATGCAATAAGTTGCTCGGAGCTCTTCGATCTCGACTAACACTGATGCTGTCGGAATGCCTGTTGAGAAAAGCATATGATCGTGGTGTTTAGGACTTCGACTAACCTTTATCGCGTCCAAACGGCTAATTACGTCTCATATACGCACTCTCTGGCGTTGGGCAGCGGTCGACGGGACAATCTGCTCAGCTTGTTGAGTAGAGGCAATTTTGTACAACACATGGTATCACAAATGCTGAGGGGTTCGATGAGTTTGCGTTAAATAGCTCTGCGAAATTACGCCTGAAATCACAAAACAGAGGGAAAATAATCTTTCAAATATACCCGCGAGCCAAAAAAAAAAAAAAAAAAAAAAAAAAAAAAAAAAAAAAAAACATCGAGTGGGTGGTTTCATACACGCGACGCATTGGATTCCTCAATCGGGAATCTGGAGGCTGAAAATGGTCTTTGCGCATACAGTTGCGGCACAACATGAACCCTCTCCCGCGCTTCTCGTTTTCGGCATTGTCGACTTTCCGCATCAACTGAGTCACTCAATCGGTCATCACGGCCAGTTTTAGGCCACCATGACCATGGGAACCCTGGTATAGCATCTAAGTCGGTTTGTTTCTCAGTTCAAACAAGTCTTGCCTGAGCATCTCAAGAGGAGACCGTCTAGATTCAAGACTTGCGTCGTTCCAAAGTCTCATCAGCACGTACAAGCCACCAGTCCACGAAAGATGGAACGAAACAAACATTTAACAATCTTTGGGGTTTTTATTATCCACAGCACGCGTAATATCATGGGTGGCATACCTCGGATGGCAGTTGCTGCTTCCCAGCACCTTCGTCACATCTTATAACGGGGTATCGATCAACGCTCGCTCCAGTCTTCCCATATTAAAGTAGTATATATCCATCATGGTTATGTTTGATGCAGTCTATGAACGCTATGCCGATGGCGCTTTTGACAAAGTCGAATTAAGGCTGGGAAGCATGTCCCCGTTTTGAGGCTGAGCGGCGTCGCGATTTTGGCGCGAGAGGCCGGCCTGAAGAGGCTCCGTATTAGAATGATCTGGTGTCCTGCACCTCGCGTCGTATATTCATGTCCGCTTAACATCGCAGCGCAGAAGGACTTTGTCGATAACGGTGGTGTCGACATCCATCGAGGTCAAGTGACTGAGATATTAGCCTCGTTTCATTTTACGTGAATACCCGTCACTTACATCGACTGTGCTTGTGCTCGTAAGCCTTCACTTGTTGATCCAGTAGATGAATCCTCCCACCCCGAAGATGCATGTTGCCGCTAGCCATGCAGTTAGACGTGCTCAGTGATTAGTCTACGACGACGGGACATCCACGTACCAACTGCCAAAGTCTCCAGAACTGTGTGGTCAACGCTCCTCTTCATCAACATTGTTCCGACCTCAATGGCCCCCTCCTCAAGTAATCTGGCATCGATGACTGGCATGACCGCGGAAATGCCAAGGAAAAAAATTCAAAGACGGAGAAGAAAAGAAAAAGCAGAAACGTGGCAGCGGAAATGACGGGAGGTTCGACGATCACCGGGATCAAACAAGACTGGCAGTGTGCTGAGAAATAAACCCCGACATGGCAGCACCCGAACATGATATAATCTGCGGCAAAAACGTAGTCCCGCCGTTCCCCCGTTCCGCCCGCTGCAAAATCGCGCCACCGCTGAAGAAAAAAGAGCTGAGGCGGAGGCCGGGGTCCGGGGCCAAGACACATGAAGCGCGCGTCTGGGTCGCCTTTGGACCATTGCTCACATGCGTGGGCTTGGGAATGGGCTCATGTCATCTCATTTCGGTTTCAGTAGGGCTTCATAATGCAGGCCACGTTGTTGTCTGGAAAGATTCCGAACGGTGTGAAAGATTGGGTGTGGTCTGGTGCGCGGATTGTGCCGACCAGGGATATACACCACCGCCACGACGCAATTGAAGCAGGTCAACGCGGCCGGTCGATTTACGGATCTGCAAACGACCCAGATTTCCCTCCTCATCTGGCGGTTGCGAATCGAGACCCAAAGATTCAGCCCTGTGGTTCAGCTTCATCATCTCGTCTATACATATGTCTAAAAGCAATGTTAAACCTACACGTGCAAAGCCCAACTTACATGTTCAGACGGCAGTAAGTATTTCTTCCGCACCATCGCAACTTTAGATTGTGTTTGATGAACGCACGAAAAGCAAAAGATCTTCTAGTGCCTTTCGCCACCCATGTTCAGCCACATGGGTGTAATCAGAGCAAAGGGTCATATGCCTGCCCACCGCCGGAAGCACTTTCGAATGTTGCAAAACTCGTGTCTTCTTGCGGCGGAAGCACATCAGCTTTGCGGGACTCTCCGTTTCAGCCTCCTGAAACAAGGAGGATCTGCGGATCAAAAGGTCGCATGAACTCCTACTTAAATGGTGTGACCCCCGGCATATCTGCCCACAATCTGTCGATACGGTGACTTTTATTAGACGACGCCGACGCCTGTGGTCGCTTAAACGTTGCTGACCCTCCACACGTCTATTGCTTAAAAACCGGGAACTCATTAGGAACACGTGGGGAGAAAAAAGCACGCACCTTATATCATTGCTGCTCTGCTCAACCATTCTTGCACTCTCGTGGTCATTTTTTGATCGAGGTGAGTAGTCAAACAAAGCCGCGTCAAATTCTCGCGCCTGCATTTAAGCAACTCGCCACCCGCGCAAGCCAAGGCGCCGACACCAACTTGGCAGCCTCCCTTACTCCCTTTCGCGTGACAGGCCCGCGACAGCTTGGCTGAGCGCTTGGCTGCCGATGACCCAGTCAAGCTCGGCAAGGTTGAGATTATCAAACCTCGGAGGCTGAGACTATCGTCGGCACTTTCGGCCGGTAAATGAGCTCCACCATACAAGACTGCGACTTGGGGCCAAGGGTCGTCAAGTTGATTCTAGATCTGGCCGTGATTTGAATCTTGCTTGTCGCCCGGTCAAGTCGGGCTTGGCTATCGGACATTAAGTTACCGTTTCGCCGAGGCTGTAGGCTGCTGCAAAAAGCTATGCTTATTCACTGCTTTGTTTTCTTTCGCACCATCTCGTCCCGTCAATATATTCGACGATGTTATGCTACGAGACGTAAGGATTGAGTGATAACCCAGGCGCTGCTTCCTGCTGCTGATACATCATTCTCTTAGTTTTGCCGTGAGATGCGCCATCTTATCATTCCAATTGATCCAATCTGTCCTCCTGATGAGCGAATCACACATTGAACCTGCAGTGCTGACGGTCGCCAACTCATCATCACAGCGAGGGCTAAATTACAGTCCTTTGCCTAGTCCAATGGCCCATAACGCAGTGGCATTTCGAACTCAACATGCGGCTTAACTTGCAATGCCTTCCGAACCGGCGGCATGACCTCCATCCCCTCCAAAAGAATGACCTGCTGCCCGCTCTACTACTAAGAATCAGCAAACGACTAAAGCGCACCATGGTCTACGGAGAACACTTACCGCAAAATGATGGATCATGTGGCAGTGTAACATGCTTACTGCGGGAAAATAGATCTCATACCGGACCACGACGAATTTCCCTACCCAGCCTGCAGGGTGAAGCTATCGCGGTAAGACGGATCGACCAGATTGAAATACTGCTCACCGCTGCCCCTAAGCGCGTCTTGTACGTTCTTCCAGCGAAAACCGTGTTCGCCCTGCCCGATGATCCACACTTTGTGATTGTGTTTGTGGAATGGGTGACTGGCGTCAACCTTGGCACCGTTCTCAATGATCAAATCAACGACTGAGCAGTTTCTGAGAAATCCGTTGGGGTTGCCCCATGACGTTTCCCCACGCGACTTCTCATTCCACAAGATGGGGGGCGCATCTTGGCGGAAGAATTCATGAGGTACAGCGTTTAGCACCCAGGTCGACGGGCCCGTTTTGTTGACCATGAACTTGAGCGTGAAGTCGGCTTTCCTAGGCGGCGGCCTGGGAGGATATGGGGCCAGCTTTGTTTCGTCCACGGCCTGGCTGGACTGGTCGACGACACTGCCATTCAGATGAAGCCACGGCTTCGTGTCTGGGACCGACCGTTCGGTTCGAGTGGCCGGATAGGTCCTGTACAGTCTTCTCGTCAGTGATCTTGAAGCCAGCTGATTTCTCATTGGGGACGCTGGCACTGTCACGCACCTTGGTGGTGGCGTATCGTAGAACCCCGGCACCTTGAATCATCTGCTCGGTGCGAAGAGAATGCAGTCTCAACGCATAGTCACCGACGGGCTTGTCCAGTTTGACCAGAATACTATGAGAAATGGTAAGTCGGATATCCGTGACAGATCGACCATATCGCATTCTTCTTTACCTCGTTCTCTCACCAAGGTTCACATGAGTTCTAACTACCTTCTGCGGATGAACGAATTCTCCATCAGAAGCGACCACCCAGAACTTATGTACATAATGCTAATCGCTAAGGAGTGATGTGCCCCCGAATGAATAAGATTGATCCATAACTATTCCTCACCTGGCTCAGCCTGAACAACCTCTAACTCCGGAGAGGTCTCCGTGTAGTACTCAATGTTGGTATACTGATGACCCGGGATGGCAACCTCTCTCGTTATGTCCAGGCCCTCCGGCATCTTCGAGATCCTTTGCAGACTCACATCTGGTCCCGCCACGCCCGTTGAGTGTCAGACTGTTTGCGCAGGCTGGGATGTATCCGGTGTCACGGAACCGGATCAAGTGCATATCCGTCGGTTGGTCGTTCCAGTCGGCGATGACAATGTGGCGAGGGTTGTCTTCTGCAGAGCGCATGGCGCGGATGTCATGCTGGTTCTTGGAAATGAGCCCGTACGGCCGAGGACGCCAATTTGCCGGAGGTATCCACAACGGGCCTCGCTGACCCTAGAAATCATCGCTGTGAGCTATACACGGCACGTTCCTTCGTGGTCAGTGTCTCACGTCTGAGAACGCAGGTCCGAAGTGCCCATGGTAGAAGTAGCTTCCATACTGGCCTTTGGGAGTGTAACGGTAGGTTTAGTTGTCTTTCGGTTCGGTGGCCCACTATCATGTGTAAGTATTCCACCGGATAACGAAATAATAGCACTGGAAAAGTTCGAACCTGTGTCACTCCCGGAACACCGTCATTCCAGGGTTCGTTGATTTGATAGATTCCATGCCTTGAAGAAACTCATGTTAGCCCCCATTCCAGGAGCTTGTGATGGGGCACTTTTGTATACCAGTGGATCGTGGTTTCAATGGGTAGCTGAGTATCAACGAATGCTTCCAATGTCTCCCCCTGTTTACGGTCAGCACAGGTCCAGGCGTGCGACCGTTTATAAGACATGCCGGGCGGCCATGACCGTCTACGATGAGTCAGAATGCATGATGCTCAATCATCAATTGACCACAAGTCCCATACCTTGCTTGTCTCAAGCATAAGTCAATGTGAGATTATATCTCCTCACCCGTCGCCAAGAACGAAAATTGGAAACAGAAATGCAAGACACGAGTTCTTGAGTTGTGCCATCGTGGAAAACAATTCAGTGTCGCGATCTCAACAGTAGGTCTTCTCAGCGACGGAAGCGGTACAAGGCCTCGTTTGTCTTGTCTTGTTGTACAGGCTCCCGATGAGAACCAGGTAAACACACACAGCGTAGCCGCGAAATGAGGAGGCTCTCTTTCAGGCTCACCTGTCTTTGGCCAATAAACAGCCAAGTATCTGAAAGCATGTCGGGTTGTGTGGTAGAGATGCAAATTACCCAGCCCGCGGGTACCCATAGGTACCCGCGGTATGGGTTGGGTAGTAACGGGTACTACCCAGAATGTTAGAAGTTACCCATAGGTACCTATAGGTTATATGGGTTTGGGTTATAGCTAATATAGGTACTTATAGGTTATATAGGTTTAGGTTATAGCTAAATTAGGTACCTATAGGTAAGAGGTTTTATATAACTTATTATAGGTATCTTTTATAGTAATCGACTTAATTCTTTAATTCTATAGATATCTATATCTAGAACTAATTACTACTATAGTTCCTGCCCGCCTTTAGGATTGCCTAGACTAAGTAGAGGTCTTTAGGTATAATAATAATACGCTTAGCATAAAAATTATAGCAAGGTTAACTACTAGATTTATTAGTTTAATATATAAGTAACGAATCGGGATATATACTCTTAAAGATACTAGCGAGAAGAGACTTAGTAGACTCTTAAAGAGCATAGATAGCTAAGGCTTAGAAGCGAAGATCCTAGTTTCCCTAGTTCTAGTAGATTTTATATATAAGGCGCTAGAAGGGGAGCTTATAGATAGGAAGATTAGTAGACTTCTAATATATGCGAATTTTATAGAAGGCTTTAGCTAGAAAGGGTTAATTTATAGTTATCTTTTATATTAATCTTAACTTACTACTAGGGCGCTAGTAATACTTCTTCTTAGTAGCTCTAGCCTAGATAGACTTACTAGGGGCTAATTTGCTACCTATAGTCTTCCTTACTTTAGGTACTTTACTAGCCTTCTTGCTAGACTTCTTACTAGCCTTCTTAGTATTAGTAGCTTTTTAAGCGTTCTTTATTCTAATAGATAATATCTAAATATAATTAATATAAAGAATAGGTATAATAAAGGAGAGGTTTAACTTATAATATAATTTATATAGTATTAAGTATAATATTAGTATTATTTATAGAAGAAAAAGTTA
>JAOQIF010000964.1:0-32570 GCA_026260285.1 Colletotrichum sansevieriae
GTATATAAAGCTATACTCTCCTCTATACCTATAATAAGTAATTAGTTCTTATAGTTCTTAGTACTAGGCTTGAGGCTAGCGGGGTTTACTAACTAGCTATAGAGGTATTAGAGAAGCTCTTGCTCTTACTCTATAGCTATAAAGATATAGAAGATCTCGCGCTATTAATACTAACTAATAGTAATTATATAGATATAACGCTTAACCTAGTTCTAGTAGAAACGAGTAGTACTAATAAGATAAGTAGGAATCTAGAAATAGGAAAAGTTAGCCTATATCTTCCCTAAATAATTGCTAAACTCATTCTATAGCACTTAATACTATAAACCTAGTATAACTTATATATGCAGTTACTTTTCATTAATAAGCATAGATAATATAGGTATTCTTAGGGAGCTATAGCATATAGCTAACGCAAGGTTTGCTACTACTAGCCTAGTTATGCTAATATTTACTATTACTAAGCTCAGACTTAGTAGGGCTATACTTAGCGAGGAGTTAGCTAATAAAGCTCTTAGCGCCTATAATAGTTATAGAAGTATTAAAAGATAGGAAGGATCCTACAAAGGGCCTATAAAGGCTTAATAAAGTGCTTAGATAATATAAAAGTAGTTATTAAATAATATAGTATAATAAGGAGGGAAAAGAACTAACCCTAGGGCGGAAAAAAGCTATTATTTATAGATAGCTAAAGAGGCCTCGCTAAACTATTATAAAGCTAGATGCAACTTCAGATAGCAAAGAATAGTAATTATTTACTATAGTAGGTGCTACCTACTAGGAGGTAGACGTAGTAAATTAGCAATAGTAGTTACTATCTAACCTACTTAATAGCTATATAATACGCCTATTTAAAAGGGGGATAATAGGATAAAAAGATAAAGCTATTATAAGGGTATAATATAAGAGAATACTCGCTAGATAAAGGGCAAATAGCTACAGAATAAAAATAAAGTTACTATAAGGATAACTATTCTCTTTTAAAAGAAAATAATAGGATCTTTTTAAAATAATCCTAGATAGAGGGTATAAAACTAGCTTAAAAGGAGAGGAACTATAAAGAATAGGACTATAGGCTTAGCTACTATATCTATAACCCTAGGGGCTTTATTATCTTTTAGTAAATATATAGCAAATAGCTACTATACTAGATAATAGTAATAATAGTAAAGGACTAGGACCTACCCCGGATAACTAAGAAGGATAATAATAGAGGGCTAACTTATAATATCTAACCTTATAGTAGGGATTACTATAATCAGAAGGGGGATAATTATAAAGGACTAGATACCTAAGCTAGAGAAGCTAGAAATACGTCAGCAAGTATAAGCTAAAAGGATAGAGAGGCCTATAGGTCTAGGGTATAGAACCCTTATAGCAAGGACTTAGTAAGTACTTGCTAAAGGCTAGAAAAGAAGGATCTTAGAAGAAGCAAGTAAAAGTAGTATAATAATACTAGTCCTACCTTTTGGGTGCTTCTACTATTAGTTTGACCTATCCATGGCTCTTAGCCCCTCGATACCTTTATAATTTCGCTCTAGTTATTCTAGAACTAGTTTATTTATAGATATAAGTATTCAGTTAGGCATGAGTTAAGAATCTTAGTCTATTTATTAGTTCCTATATAGCCTGCTATACTTAGCTATATAATTGTATTATAGATTTTATAGAGCTCGTTCTAAAAGTTAGAAGTAAACTAAGGCCTCTATTAGATATAATTATAGTAGGAAAACTAGTATATTAGAAGATATAAGTATAGTATAGCTAAGCGAGGTCCCGCGCTATAATAGTTTTATAATAAGGGAGGGAAACTATTTATTTTAATAAGTAGTATATTACTATAAATATATTATTATACTTATATTAATTAAGCGGATATAATATAAAATCTATTATAATATATTCCTAGGGGTAGTTTAGTATTATTATGGGTTTTAAGTTACCTAGGTATAAGGGACTAGATACCCAGACCGGAGAAGCTAGAGACGCCTCGGCTAGTATAGGCTGAAGGGATAGAGAGGCTTATAGGTCTAGGGTATAGAACCCTTATAGCAAAGACCTAGCGAATACTCGCTAAAGGCTAGAAATAAAGGATCTTAGAAGAAGTAAGAAAAAGTAGTATAATAATACTAATCCTACCTTTTAGATGCTTCTATTATTAGCTTAACCTAATTATAGCTCTTAGCCCCTTAATACCTTTATAATTCTTTTGCTTCTACCCTGCTTTAAGAAGGTTAGTAATAATAATAGTACTATATACCTAAATAATACCTACTAAATAGGCTAAAGAACCTATACCTAATATTTACTAAGAGTAGAGCGAAATAGCCCGCGTAAACCTATATAAGGAAGCTAACCCTAGCGAGTAATTAGAGGATAATATAAGCTAGCGAGGAGAAGTAAGAAGCTATGCTTTAAGTAAGGCTAGGGGCCCTGAAGAGAACGGGCTATTTATGCTAAACGCTCGCTATATAGATAATAAGTATATATAGGAAAATAGGGAATATAAGACCCCTCCCTATAGACCGGACGGGCTAATAGGCTAGATATCTATAGCTATAGATAATAGGCTAGCCTAAGCTAGAGGGCTAGATAAAGCAACTAGCTAAGTATTAATATAATAGATTATAACTATAATAGCTAACTAATATAAGCTAATTACTACTATATTAAGTAACTAAGCTCCTGCTAAGCAATTACCTAAGGACTATAAAAAACCCCTAAATTATAATATAGCGCCCCTTATTAATAAATCTAGTAGTATAATAAGGGAAGATTAGCTCGTTATAGTTAAAGAGGCTTATAAGTATTACCCTAGCTGCTCTAGTAGCTAGTATAACTAATAGGCTTTAAGTATAATAGAGCATACCCTATAAATAGAATAGTAGAATTATTAGAAAATCCTTATAGATAAGTTAGGAATTAGGTTAACCCTAAATAGGAAGATTTTAGAATTTTTATAAGAGGGTAGTATATCACGCCTAAGCTCTAAGAGTAGAACTACTATAATACCCTAAGATAGTATTATTAGAAGGATAATAAGAAACTAATTATATATTAGGCTTAATAGGAGTCTATTAACTGAGTACTCAGCGAGCTGAGCATAGGCAATGCAAAGGCATATACCTTCTTTTAGGGCCTTATTAGGACCCTAAAGGACGAACTCTTTAAGTAGGATATTAACTATATTAATACGTATATTATTACCCTATATATATAGAGATTATAGGAGATTATAAAAAGGAGACGTAGGGGAATATCCGCTAGCTATTCTAAGTTATATAAGTAACTATACTTAAGCTCTCTAGACCGCCCTTATAAGAGCAGCTTATAACCCCCTAAGTTAATAGACTTAAGGGATCGCTACTTAGAGACCCTATCCTAGAACGACTACTTAGCAAATGCTTGCATAACGCCTAGCACTAGTAATACGTCTACTAACTCCTAGGGACCCTAATACTATAACTATAAGAAATATAGCTATATCTCCCCTAATTATACCGAAACCTATATATAGCTAACGGGTAGTAACTAGAACCTAAACCTAAGACGGAGCGGGATAAGCACGATTATAATACCTAATATAACTAATACTAAAGACTCGGGAAATAAGTAGGTATAGATATAACCCCGAGGGGTATTATATTAGAAATTACCTTAGTTCTAGTAGGATAGACTATTAAGAGATAGGTATTAGTACTCTAAGCGTCTACTAAAATCGAACTAGAAGTTAATATAGATATCTATATAGTAATAAATATTATATAAGAAGATCTTATTAAGAGGCTCTAACTAAAGGAGGCTATTAATATTATAGCCCTTGAATTAATAGATTTCTAGGGAAGGCCTATACCTATAGGCAAGGTTTACTAGCTTATATTCTTCTTTATAAATAGTTAGAGTTACCTATAGAAGATTTGCTAGGCTTTTATTATAAGCCCTAGCCCTAAAGGAGCAGGAGATATCCTTCTATCTAACGACTTAATAGGATAGGAAGGTATCTATATAAATACCTATATATATACCTAGTTATATAAACCCCTCTTACTCGCTAAGCTAGAGGTAATTATTTAAGAGATTATAGAGAATAGCTAATAAGCTTATATTATATATCTAATAGGTGCTATAAGCTCTAATAAAAAGGATATAAAGTCTTTAGATAAAGATTTGCTAGATAATAAGCAAGAGAAGAAGATTCCTAGGAAACTTTAAGACTTTATTAATATTTTTAATAAAGAGAATATAAAGAAAGTTCCGAGGCTAAAGGGAGTAATATACTATATTAGACTAAAACCTAGCAAGGAACCCCTATATAGACCTATATACCTTATATTAGTAGAGTAGTTATAAATACTTACTAAGTATATCTAGGATATAGAGGTAGTAGGCTATATATACTACTTAACTAGCTCTATAGGAGCACTAGTGCTATTTATACCTAAGAAGGACGGAAGCTTATAATTATATATAAACTATAGGGGACTAAATAAAATTATAATAAAGAACTATTATCCTCTACTACTAATTAGCACGCTTCTAGATAGACTCGCTAGAGCAAGGTTTATTTCTAAGATTAAATTAAGCGAGGTATACTACTAAACTATAATTAATAAAGCAGATAGGTAGAAAATAGTATTTAGAATATAATATAGGTACTTTAAGTATACTATAATGCTATTTAGGCTTATAAATACCCTAGTAACTTTTTAGGCATATATTTACTAAATACTTGCTAACCTTTTATATACTTGCTATATTATATACCTAGATAATATTCTAATCTACTTAGATATAAGGGAATAGTATACTAAGGACCTCTATACTATCCTATGCTACCTAAGGGCTACTAAGCTATTTATAAAACTAAAGAAATATAACTTCTACTAGATAGAAGTAGATTTTCTAGGGTTTTATATTATCTAAGATAGTATTAGGATAGACCTGGATAGAGTCTAAGTAGTTACTAAATAGCTAGTACTAAAGTCTTTTAGAGATATCTAAGTATTCCTTAGTTTCTATAACTTTTATTATAGGTTTATTATAAGATATTCTTATATTATAGCCCCTATAAATAGCATACTTAAGGGAAGCTAGAATAGCATGAAGTCGGGAGCCTTTACTTAGATAGGGAAGATATAAACTATATTTAATATACTTTAGAGAGCATTTGCTAAAGCCTTAATACTAAGATATTATAACCTAGTATTAGAAACCAGGGTTAAGACTAATATATCTACTTAAGTAGCATCTAGTATACTCTTATAGAAATATAGCATAGTTTAGTACCCTATAGCCTTCTAGTTAAAGAAGCTCTTAGATATAGAGAAGCGCTAGGCTATAGAGTAATAAGAAGTCCTTGCTATTATAGAAAGTTTAGATTACTAGGTATAATACTTATAAGGACTCCCTAAAAAATTCGTAGTACTTATAGATTATATAGCGCTAAAAGGAGTACTCGCTATACCTATATGGGATATTTATAGAAGACTTATGCAATAGGTTTACTACTTATTAGTATTTAATTTTAAAATCTAGTATAAGTCGGGGGTTACTAATCTAGTAGATAGACTATTATAACGCTATAATTATATAATAGGAGATACTAAGGTGGATAATATACTTCCTACCCTTAGAAAGAAACTTAGGCTTATTAGCTAGCTTTTAGTAAATATTCGCTAGTATATTACTAAGCTTAAAGGAACTATAGCTATTATAAGAACTTATACCTAAGCTATCTAGCGAAGCATATAAGAACCTTGCTAGAGGGCTAGCTCTAAGGTTAAGGGATCCTCACCCTTAAGTTAGTACTACCCTATAATAAGTACTAATAAGCTACTATATATAAGTATATATATTAGCGCTATTACCCGCACGAAAGTATATATAGGTGCTACGCTAACTGCTCCACGAGAGAATAGCAATAGGCCAGAGGACTCAGGGGGAGCTAGGGTTACTATACCAGAATAGTATATCCTATATATTATAATAAGGGAGCTTAGTTAGGATAAAACGGCTTATATACTATAACTAGGCGTAGATCTCGAATAGATAGTTAGAGGACTATAAGCTAAAAACCCCTTTTATAAAGATATTATAACTAAGGTTTGCTAGGATGCTAGGGAATATTTAGGATACTAAGTTAATAAGAATAATATCCTTTAGTTTAGAAGAAGACTTATTATCCTAGAAGAGGGATCCCTCTATTATAAAATCCTGAAGAACTATTATAATACGCCTAGATTAGGGTATATAAGAGCAAATAAGATAGCTAAGCTAATCTTATAAAAGTTTTATTAGCTATATTTAATAGAGGATATATAGCGATATATCGCTAAGTAACCGCGCTACTAAGGGGTGCATATACTATAGCATAAGCTATATGTTGCGAAGTACGTACTTAAGCCACAATTGCAGCGTAGCAATTGTGGATCCACTTTTGTGCCTCATCTCATTCGCCACAGTTATAAGCCCAGTTCGTTCGTGACTCCCTATGCTATATGCCTGAATGGTTTTGAGTGTGCTATAGTTAACAGGCTAGTAGCTTATGTAATAACCTAGAGACCCAGGGTTCGAATCCCACGAGAGGCGTAGAGGGCCGACTATACTACCTAGATTTTGGCGAGATATACCTAATTAGAAGGTTCGATTAAGAGTAGCAGTTCCGCACCTGCCTAGGGCGTTGCGAAACTGGGGGGTGTGTTGCGAAGTACGTACTTAAGCCACAATTGCAGCGTAGCAATTGTGGATCCACTTTTATGCCTCATCTCATTCGCCACACTATATAAGCTACTATAAATACTAGAACTACTAGTATACCTATTCTAATAGATTTCTTTAGACTTCTTAACTAGCTTACTAGAAAGTTACTAAGATAATAGAGTTATTTATAATATAATCCTAGTAATTATATATTAGATAACTAAAGTAGTATAGGTCTTAGTAATAACTAAGTAACTAGATGCTGCAGGTTTAGCGAGGATCTTATATTAAGAGATCGAATACTAATATAGACGCCTAAGGCTATTATTAGTAACTAAGATAAACTAATTACTAGCTAGTTCTAATAAGACTAGACTAAGGCCCGAGATATAGAAAGGTATATCTCTATTATATAGTATCTATAGATAGATAGCTAGACTAAAAGAATATACTAAACCTTAACTATATATCTTATAAAGTTTAGCAAAGGCTCGCGCAACTAATAAATAACGTAATTAGTTAAAGCTGAATTTTTATATAATAATAGCAAATATGTTATTATTAGTATATCCCTATTTGAGGCCCTTATAGGATACTACCCTCGAATAATTAACTACTACTTACTAAATATAAAGATTAGGACCTAAGGGGTTAATAAAAGGCTTAAGAAGCTAATAGAGGTTTGCTAAAGAATAGCTAAGACCTAGCGATATATAATAGAGGTATAAGCTAATAATGCAAATATTAGAAAAAAAGTATAATTATATAACGTTAGAGATATTATAAAACTCTTAATAAAGAACTTCTATTTTATAAAGGGTTAGCAAAAGCTTGCCCTAAGATTTATTCCTATACTAGTTATAGAAGTTATAGGTTCTAATACCTATAGAGTATAACTTCCGGAGAGGTATAGCAAAGTATATAATATCTTCTCTATTACTCTACTTAAGCTATAATATAGCTAAAAGCTTACCGAGGGGTAGCTCCTAGACCTTAAAAAAGACCCTAAGGAATAGGAAGTTAAGGATATTATATTATAGAGGGAAGCGCTAATAAGCTCCCTATATTTAGTTAAGTAGAAAGGCTAGCTAGTAGAATATAATACCTAGGAGCTTAAAGAATACTTAGCGAACGCTTTATAAATCCTCGCTAGATTTAAGAAATAGTAGTATAAGTTATATTATAAGTAGGATAACGAGTAGTATAGATTAATAAGAAAAGTTAATTAACTATAAGATAACTGAAACGCTAAGAGAAGATCCCCCCTATAAAAGCAATATAAACCCTTTAGGTATCTAACCTTATATTACTATAGAAGTCTACTATACCTTCGCTGAAGTTCCGCTAGCACTACTACTTATCGTTATTATTATTACCCTTATCGTTATTATTACTATCCTCGCTCTCCTCCTCTAAGCTATTACTAGTAGTATTACTATTACTACCCTAACTATCGCTCTCTATAGCATTATTAGAGTTGCTATCCTCTATAGCTAAGGACTTATCCTCCTCGCTATTATAAACCTAGTATTACTAAGCTATTGCTAAGTTATTACTAACCTTCTTATAAGAATTAGGTTAAGGCGCGGGGCTACTACTAATAACCTCGAAGATAGCAACGGGAGCTTAGTAATAAGTATTATAAAGTATATAGGAACCTTAGACCTTCGAAGGCTCCTATAAAAGAAATATAGATATATAGGTATTACTCTTTAAAAGCTATATTATTAGGATATTAATAAGCTTATTAAGAAAGGTAGCCTACTTAAAGATATAAATCTTATTATATAAATAAGTAGGGAGAATATTATTAAGCTATATTATAATCTCCTTAACTAAAACCTTATCCTTAGCCTAGCAAGCTGCTTATAAATATATATTAGATCGATAAAAGGGTAAGACTAACTATAAGGTAAAACCTACCTTAAGCGAAACCTATAGATATACCTAGGTATATAAAGCTATACTCTCCTTAATACCTATAGCGAGGAGTTAGTTCTTATAGTTCTTAAAACTAGGCTTAAGACTAGTAGGGTTTACTAACTAGTTATAGAGGCGTTAGAGAAGCTCCTGCCCCTGCTCTATAGCTATAAAGATATAGAAGATCTTATACTACTAATACTAGCTAGTAGTAATTATATAGATATAACGCTTAACCTAGTTCTAATAGAAACGAGTAGTACTAATAAGATAAGTAGGAATCTAGAAATAAGAAAAGTTAGCCTATACCTTCCCTAAATAATTACTAAACGCACCCTATAGTACTTAATACTGCGAACTTAGTATAACTCGTATATATAATTACTATTATATCAATAGGTATAGATAACCTAGGCATTCTTAGGGAGCTATAGCGCGTAGCTAACGCAGGGTTCGCTGCTACCCGCTTAGTTATACTAATAGTTACTACTACTAAGTTTAGCCTTAGTAGGGCTATACTTAACGGGAAGTTAGCTAATAAGGCTCTTAGCGCTTATAATATTTAAGGAAGTATCAAAAGATAAGAAGGGTTTATAAAGGCTTAATAAAGGGCTTAGATAATATAAAAGTAGTTATTAAATAATATAGTATAATAAGGAGGGAAAAGAACTAACCCTAGGGCGGGAAAAAGCTATTATTTTATAGATAGCTAAAGAGACCTTGCTAAACTATTATAAAAGTAGATATAACTTCGGATAGCAAAGAATAGCAATTACTTACTATAGTAGGTACTACCTACTAGGAGGTAGATATAGTAAATTAGTAGTAATAGTCGCTATCTAACCTACTTAATAGCCTCATAACGCGCCTATTTAGAAGGGGGATAATAGGATAAAAAACGAAGTTATTATAAGGGTATAATATAAGAAAGTACTTACTAGATAAAGGGCGAATAATAGGAGAATAAAAACGAAGTTACTATAAGAATAACTACTCTCTTTTAAAAGGAAATAATAGGATCCCTTTAGAATAGCCCGGATAGAGAGTATAAAAGGGCCTAAAAGGAGAGGAACTATAAGGAACGGGACTATAGGCTTAGCTATTATATCTATAACTCCAAGGGCCCTACTATCTTTTAGTAAATACTTAGCAGATAGTTACTATACTAAATAATAATAGTAATAAGTAAAGGACTAGGACCTACCCCGGATAGCTAAGAAGGATAATAATAGAGAGCTAACCTATAATACCCGATCTTATAATAGGGACTATTATTATTAGAAGGGGGATAATTATAAGGGATTAGATACCTAGACTAGAGAAGCCGGAGATACCTTAGCTAGTATAAGCCGAAGGGATAGAGAGGCCTATAGGTCTAGGGTATAGAACCCTTATAGCAAAGACCTAGCGAATACTCACTAAAGGCTAGAAATAAAAGATCTTAGAAGAAGTAAGCAAAAGTAGCGTAATAATACTAATCCTACCTTTTAGGTGCTTCTGCTATTAGTTTGACCTGACCGTGGCTCTTAGCCCCTCGATACCTTTACACTAGGGGCCTATCTCTCAGCTTCTAAGCTTAGTAGTAAGTATAGTAGTTCTAAATATACTATTTAATATTAGTAGCTAACTAGGGCTAAAAGTAGCGCTCCTTTAGAAGCTTAATAGTTTTATTTTAACCTAGGTATTGTAAGAGTATGGCTATAGGCCTACAACAGGAAAGGCTAGAATGCTGAAACGTAGGTATCTGCTATTATATTGAACTATTGCTTAACCTTCTAAGTCTGCAGCTTATAGAGTTTTCTCCAAGGTATATTTATCTGCCCCTGATTTGCTGATATTTTACTAATAGTATAGCCTTATATCTTATACCTGCTATTATTCCTTATAATTACCCCCCCTTTTGAAGCCTTAGTCCCTAAGGCGTACTAGTAGGGTAATATAGCTCTATATTACTAACTATAGGGCGGCGGTTTAGTGCTTTTATTATATTATTCATAATCGCTCTTTCCCACGCTAGATTTAGGCTGCTATAGCGAATAACGTATTTTATTTTCTAGTGCGTTATATATTTTTTGAATTTTAAGTATTGCTATTATTTTTTTAATTAGTTACTAGTAGTTATATAACTATTTAGTAGTATATAGCTAGTAATTATGTAGCCTTATTACCTAGTAATATTAAGTATAAAAGGGCGTCTTCTTTTTAAGGTCTCTAACCTAGTTAGATTTTCCCCTCTTTATAATCCTTTTTTTCAACTTAGTAGCCTCTATTTTTCTTTAGCGCCTATTTCACAAGCTTTTGCTATAATTATCTAATTTCTCCTTGTCTCTTCTTTTTGCTTATCTTCTTCTCTAGCCTTTTGCTAATATCTCTCTGCTATATCCTATATTGCGCATATAGGCGTAGTACTTACTAAATACCTCTATAATCCTGAGGTCCTCTCTAGCGACCTTATTAGTAATACTAATAGTAGCTATCCCTGCCTTAGCTATCTCTATAAGATATATTAGGATATTATTAACCTTTATTATATATATAGCGAATATATATAGAAGTATATCTATTATAACTTTAATAAGAAGAAATATGCTATTATAAGTCTCTACTAATTCGCTACCTAGTTACTATATACTAACGCCTAGTAGGTTCCCTAGGAGCTTTAGGGTATAGCTTAGATAACCTAGAATATATTCTACTAGATCTAAATTTAGGAGCGCGGGGGCATTTCAACCCCTTATTATTATAATTATATTCTCGCTTTGCTTAGTAACTATTTAGTAGTATAGAAGTATATTACTAAGCTTATCTATAATCCTACTACTAGTAGTAGTAGCTATAATATAGAGTAGCTCTAGCTCTAGGAGCTTGCTTTAATTTATAAGCACCTAGCTCTTAATATCTTAGTTTATATAGGCTATTATTTGCTACTCCCTTACTAACTATATCCTACTAATAACTAGTTCTAGGTTAGTACCCTTTATAATAGTATTAATATGCTTTAGCGCCTAAACGCCGCCTAGCTGCTATATATTTATAATAATAATCCTGCTATATACCTCTATAATAAGATTAATTATCTAGTTAATAACCCTTTAATAAAGCTAGTCCCTAAGCACCTTTATAAGTATAATATTAACTCCTTTCCTAAGTTTAATAAGGCGCTCTAAGATAATCTCCTTAAGTATACCTCTAATAATATTCCCTCCTGCTTTATTATTATTACTAGTGCTTATCCTATCTCCTATGCCTCCTATCTCTATACTCCTATTAAGTATAGCTAAGAAGATAGCAATAAGTTAGTAAAGAAGGCTAGGAAGGCTAAAAAGACTAAGGTTATTATTACTATCTCTAATAATAGCTCTAGTAACGAGTTAGGTAGCGAGGTAGGAAGTAGCTCTAGTAATAAGTTAGGTAGTAACTCTAGTAGTAAGTCTAGTAGTAACCCTAGTAATAAGTTAGCTAGTAGTTAGTCTATAGGCAGTAGTGCTAGGGATACTAGTAATACTAGCTTAGCGACTAGTTGCTGTGGTGCTGCTCGTAGTTATAGTAGTTATAGTGCTCGCGCCTATAGCTATAGTAGGAAGTAAATAACTAGTTAGGTCGTTAGCTTTCTCCTCTTTATTTATAGGATAATACCCTTCTTTTATTATAATATTAGTGATAATTTGCTACTTAATATAATTAATATTCTACTTCTTAATTTAGCTTCTATTCTATAGTCTTATAATTTATAATTAGCAACTTATTACTATAACTTTAGTAACTAATTATCCTACTTCTTATAAGACCTCCTATACTATCTATTAAACTTATAAATAGCCTCTTATATATTTGCTAAGTTCTCTATACGCTCCTATGTATTATATTCTATAGGCTATCCTACCTACTTAACTAAATACTATGCATTATTGCTAATACCTTGCTATATAATAATCTCTTCTACCTCCTATTCCTCTAGCTTATCTTTAAGCTCTAGATATATAGGCAAACCTTTATTACTTCCTTAGGAGTTATCCTATAGTTATAGTAAGGTAATAGAGAATATACTATATATCTATTAGTACTATAATAGCAAATAGACCCTATATACTTATATACTAACTAGTTCTATAATAGCTACCTATATAAACCTGGGTGCTTTTTTCTTATTCTTAAATTAGAAGTTCTTTATTAATAGCCTAATAACCTATCCCTAATAGTAAGTCTAATCCTTATGCCTCATATTATAGTGCTTAGCTTGCGCTTTAGTAGCCTTCTGCTACTATTCCTAGGCCTTCTTATAGAGTCTTGAAATATATTTGATGTACTCCCTTATACTATATACTATAACCCTATTTATAGGAGTTATATATTCTATATAATACGGGTAGTAACTATATAGGGCCTCTATTAGCAAGTAGCTAGTAGTACTATAATAACTATTATTATATGCAAACTCCGCCTTAGGCAACTAGACTGCCTATTCTTATAGCAAGTTGCTAGTATATACTTATTAATACTTCTCTAATATCTAGTATATCCTCTCTAACTGCCTATTAGTCTAGGGGTAGTATATAGTAGAGAGGTAGCGCTTAATAGCCCTCTCTCTTATAAACTCTTCCTAAAATTAGCTAGTTAGGAGCTTATCTTAATTACTAATAATATCCTCTAGGGTGCTAAAGCAGTATTTAACCTATTTATAGATAATCCGCGCTAACTTAGTAGCTATTAACTGCTTTATTATCAGGATAAATATAGCAAACTTAGTTATTTAGCATATAATAATAAGAACTATATTATATTCTCTGCCTATATACCAAGAGCTCGCTAGCAATCTAGTAATAAAGTCTATGCTTATTTCCTAGAACGGGTATATAAGTAGGGGTAGTAGTTATAACTTTCTATAGGGCTTATGCCTCGGAACACGGTTCCCTTAGTATATATAGCACCCTATAATATAATCACGCACGTCCATAGCTAAGTTTAGCTAATAGAAGTTCCTCAAGCTTAACTTAGTAGTCTTATTTACCCCTATATAACCCACCTTATGGTTATTATAGTATTAGCAAAGGATCTCTAGCCTTAGAGACCCCTCTTATAGTATCTCTAACTATTCCTTATAGAATAAGGTTCTATAACTATTAATTATATAGCTCCTATAATTACTAGCTAGTCTATATACCCTCTCTAAACATATCTAATAGTATAAGTTATTAGCCTGCAGTCTATAGATATGATTCTCTATTACTTTAGAGGGTTGCTAACTATCTGCTATTTCACTTATTATAAGCTCCCTTATAACCTAGCGTAGGATATACTACTATGCTATAGTAACCCTAGCTCTAAGCATGTCCTCTTAGTTAATAACCTCTTACTAAGCGTTCTCTATATTACCCCTTGCTCTTTAGTATTAGGTTATTATAGCTACTATAGTTATAGTAATATTAGCATGCTATAGAGCGCGATACTAACTAGAGACTAAGGTATCTCTACCCCTAAAGCTATCCATCTAGAAGGTGCACCTTATACTAGCCCTTATAGCATTAATAAATACTTTTGAGGTCTCTATATTACCTTATAATATAGTAATACTTATCTAAAGATCTACTAGTAGTTTGCTAATAAATCTTAGCTTCCTCGCTAGGGTTAGGAGTATATTATTATATTTCACCTCCCCCTCTATATAGTCTAGCCTCCTAGATAGACTATCTACTAGGTTTATAACCTCTAACTTATACTCTAGGTTAAAATTAAATACTAAGAGTTTATATACCTACCTAGTAAGTCTTCCCTAAAGGTCCTATATAAGCGCGCTAATAACTCCCTTTAGCGCTTAGTAATCTATTAGGATTATAAGCCTCTTTGGTATACCCTAAAGGTAATAAGACTAATAGTCTAAGCTTTTAATTATAGCAAGAAGTTCCTATTAGCCTGCTCCTTAATATTACTCTATATTACTAAGCTTCTATAAGTAATAGGTAACTAGTTACTACTAGCTATTAATATGCTATAATAGAATACTAGATATAGCCTTTATAGAAATATCTATCTTAACCCTTATTTTATAGATTAGGTCCTAGTATTAGAGAATAGTTACTAAGTAGAAGGCGGCTTAAAGCTGCTTAAAAGCTTGTTAGGCCTCTTCTAGCTAGTAGAACTTACCTCCTTTCTTATTATTCTCGCTACTATTTAATAAGGATATTATTAGAGCTATAATACCTAAATATCCTATAATAAACTTATAATAGAAGTTATAGAATCTAAGGAAGACTTAGATTTCTTAGTATATCTTTAGTAGCTTCTATTTAGTAATAGCTTAGATATAAGTTTAGTTTATTAATACGCTTTTAGGTATAATAATATACCCTAGGAACTCTACCTGCTATTAATAGAACCTATATTTACTAAGTTTAGCATAGAGCTCCTACTAGCGAAGCCTATAGAGCACTTAGAGAAGGTCTTTTATATATTACTCCCTTATCTCAGAGTAGACTATAATATTATCTATATAGGTAATATAATAGGTATTTAGCAGCTTAGCGAGCGCTTAGTAAATATATACCTAGAATATAGCTAGGGCGTTTATAAGTCTAAATAGCATAATAATATATTTAAAATACTTATAATGCATCCTAAAAGCTATTTTCTAGCGATCTTCTGGCTTAATATGAATATAGTAGTATATATCTTAAATATCGTTCTTTGAAATCTATTTTGCTCTCTGAAGCCTATTTAATAGCTTACTAATAAGGGGGAGTAGATATTAGTTTTTTAATATTACCTTATTAAGGCCTTAGTAATCTATATAAAGGTATAGGGACCTATCCTTCTTAGGTATGAAAAGGATAGGGGCGCCCGCCTCGCTAGTTAAGAGTTAGATCTACCCTATTGCTTAGTTATTAGCAATATATTAGCGGAGTTTCTCTAACTAATACTTATTTAGTAAGTAGATAGGCTTATATAGAGGTTTCTTCCCTTTAATTAAATTAATAGTATATTCTACGCCCTCTAGGACTAGGTACTCCTTTACTACCTATTTATTAAATATTACCTATTTGCTAAATAGCTCTAGTAATAACTCTATATCACCCTCTAGGGTATCTTCTTCTTCTAGAGCCCCTATTAGCAGCTTATAGAGTGTGATACTCCCTAATATATATATAATATAAGTCCTCTAGCTATTCTTAATAACCTCCTATATAAATACTAATAGCTTAGCAATACTAAAGTATTTATATTCCTAGGTATTTATCTAGGTATTAATATAATACCCTCTCTTCCTATAGAGTATTATAATAAGAGGAGGTCTCCTGCTCCTTTAGGTTAGGGGGCTTTAGCAAAGAGTTGCTATATCTTCCTCACTCCTCCTCCTAAGTTAATAAGAAATAATATTAACTAGTATATATTCCAGCTCATAATAGATAACCTATTAAACCCTTTTAATATAGGGGTAATAGCTACTATAGGTTATAGTTATAGGGATCTAGCTAGTTAACTACTAATAATATTAACCTCGGAATAGGAATCTGTATCTATTACTACTTCTTATTTAGCGATATTCTAGAGAATAATTACTTATCCTTTTATAGTAGCTCCCTTTAGGAAAGTATCTAGTTCTAATATAAGCATAGGGGTTACTAGTATAATCCCCTAGCTTACTTATTTTCTAATAAGTTAAGTTTCTTAACTTCTCTTATAGATTATATTATATTAACCCTCGCTTTCTTAGTAAGTACTTAGTATCTTATTAGTATTTTATTTGCTCTTTATCTCATATATTTATCTACGTAGTCTACCCTCTTATACCCCTTCTGCTTATAGCTAAAGTATACTAAGTGATTAGATATTATAGGTTATATACTAGGGCTAAATATAGGCTAGTTCTAATTAGGTCCCTATATCGCGCTATTAATTAGTTAGCGAGGTATTAGGCTCTAGGAACCTCGTATTACCCTATAGCTAGAATCCTACTAGCCTGCCTTTTAGCCTGCCCTTGCTACTAGGGGCCCCCTTAGGGTATACTCTTCCCCTATATACTATTTCCTACTCTTGCTTTATAGAGGTTCGCTGCCTTATTAGCAATATATATCCTATAAGTGTTCTACTTCTATAGATATATCTCTTAGCCTCTATATCTTAACTTTCTAATATTTAAGTTCCCTATATAGGAATAGGGCTAACTAGAAGTATAATATATAGGCCTTAGCCTTAATATATTCTATATTAACTATACTTAAGTCCTAATATATTGCTAACTATTTAATAAAGAACTATATTAGTAACTATATCTCCTTCTACCTTCTTATATCTAGCTTCTTATAATACCTTCGCTCTTAAAGCTGGGGTTAATATACTATTAGTAAACAAATACTATAAAATTAGCTTATACTAGGTCTCCTTCTAGCTTAGCCCTATAGTATTATTACTAGGTCTATAGGGGTAGGCTCACCTTTATAAGCGTCTATTAGACCTGCTGCTCTAGTATATTACTAGTATATAGTTAGTTTCTATCTTTAATTACTAGTATATAGTTAGTTTCTATCTTCAATTGCTTAGATTAAGTTACTAACCTAGTCTATAGTAAAGTCCTTACCTGTAGTATAATAGTTATATATAGGGGGCTTTTTATATCCTCTCTACGGGTGCCTTTTTGCTAGGTAGTTAGCGAGTTCCCATAGTAGGGCAGTAGTTTATTCCTCATGCTGCTACTATTATAGATATATCTGCACTATAAGGCTTTCCTACTATCTCTATGATAGCCCTATAGCCTAGGTAAGGATACTAGAGATGCTAGCTTCTCAGGGGGTCCTAGGCGGGGTGCCCTATTAGCTACTACTCGCTATTTATTCGCCTAATAATAGTTAGGCTGCCTAGTTCAGTACTATCTAGGACCTAGCCTAACCCCTTAAGGTTATTTCTCCTGTTATATTATCGCTAGGGTTAGTTATTCCCCTAGTATAGTATCTATGCTATATTCCCTTTATCTTAGGGCTTAGCAAGTAGCTAGTATCTCGTTAGCTAAGTCCCTATTAGTTATATTCTATATGCTTAGCCTGGAGCTTATTATAATTAAACTCTGCTACTAATTTATTAGTATATTTTTACTAGTTTGCTCTAGATATTCTAACTAGCGCTAGTTTCTTAAATCGAGGTAGAAGCAATAGAGTTATAAGAGTATAGCTATAAGCCTAAACTAGGAAAGGCTAGAATACTAAAACATAGGTATTTATTATCATATTAAACTATTGCTTAACCTTCTAAGTCTATAGCTTATAGAGTTTTCTCTAAGGTATATTTATCCGCCCCTGATTTGCTAACGTTTTGCTGATAGCGTCGCTTTGCATCTTGCACCCGCTATTGTTCCTTATAAGTATATTATAAGCTTTTAAGTATAAGCCTTATAGATTAGTTTTATATATAGGTCCTTCTCCTTAGGTATTATAAGCTTTCTATCTATTATTAAGAGCCCTTCTTATATCCTCTAGCGTTCTTTTTTAATAATAATAAGTATTTTTAATAGCTTAAGCGATAACATATTAGGTTTATAATTTGACTAAAGGATTTACTTAACTAGGAGATGGCCTTTTAGCTTATCCTCTAGCTCTAGGGCGTTAATAGCTACTATAGGGCGGTTGAAAGCGGTTTCTATTAGCTAGTATAGCTCGCTTATTACCTCTAGGGATAAGTAAGTAAGTAGTAGTAATACTTAGGTATAGTTAGATTTCTAAATAGCTTATTAGGTTTAGAGGTCCTTATTCTTTTATAAAAAGGTTTTTACTAGTACGTTCTCCTACTCTAGGTAATACTAAATATAGAAGTTAAAGCTTATTAAAATTCCTAACTAGTAAGCTTAGTAGATATTTAGAAGCTATTTAGTTATAAAATAGAGTAGTAGTTAGTAATTTATAATAACCTCGAAGCACTAAGTAATTATAGAGTGTTATACTTATTATTCCTCTAATACTAGAGTAATTACTAGTATCTTATAGTTATAAATTAAGTAGTTTATCTTAGTTAGTAATATAGTCTTTGAGAAGTAATCTACTAGGTATTAAAAGCTCTTATTAGCTTATTATTAGAGAAGGGCTATAATATAAATAGATTTAAAGGTATCTATCTTAACTCTAGTTAGTAACTTAGGCTTCTAATAGAAAAAAATGGGGGCTAATATAAGGGCCTCCTTTAGCGTTATAAATATTACTATATAGTTATTATTAAAATTAAACTAGGCGCCTTTAGCTATAATTTTAGTAAGTAGCCAAGCAATCTTTTTATAATTTATAATAAATTAGTAGTAGAAGTTATAGAACCCTAGGAAAGATTAGATACCATATATAGTAGTTAGGGGCTACTATTTCTTTATTATAGAGACCTTCTTAGGGTCTAGAGTAATTCCTTCTGTAGTAATAATAAACCTAAGGTATTATATAGTAATTATACTAAATTTATACTTTTAATATCTACTTAGAGGCATGCTTAGCGTAGTTAGTTAAGGACTTTCTTAATATATTCCTTATACTAGAGGGGGTCTTCTATATATACTAGGATATTATCTATATATACTTATTGGAAGCCCAGTCGGCGATTCGTCGCCGACCCGACCGGCGCCACGTCGGGCCGTTCGGATCCACCTATTGCGCCAATTCAACCAATAGGAGGGCTAGGACCCCACATACAAGGACTGCCTATATAGCTATCGTAACCACCAAACCTATAATAATTAGATATCACAAATAACTATAGTATTATAGAAGAACCCTATCTTTCTAGTATTATTACCTGCGCAGGATAGTTATTCCAATACTAATTAGTAGTTAACTTAACTATTATAACTACTCGAGTTACTATAGATTAGCAAGGTTTATTACTACCTATATTAGAAGAGACGTCTCCGCTATTGATATCACCGCTACTAGTAGAGGGATTAAAACAACTATTATAGGCTACTACGATAACTATTTAATAACGTCCAGGCTGCTTTACGCCTATATATAACAACTAGTTGAGTAAATAACTATAGTAATAATATCTAGGCTGCTTTGCGCCTATATATAACAACCTCGATGCGAAAAGCTATAATATCGCGAAAAATAACGCATACTATACCCCCCCCCCCCCTCACCTCCTCCACTCTATTTATAATAGCTACCCTAACCGCTAAGCTAGGTAGTAATAACCCTCCTCCTCCTCCTACTACTTACGATAGATCTATCTAAGGATCTATCTATAGTAATATCCCTATCCCCACCTAGCTTAAGGGCATTATCTAGCCCGACCTATAGGGCAAGGTCTTTGAGATTAACGAGGAAAGTAATAATATTCCCGATATATTTATTAAATAGGTAAATATATAGATAGGTTATTAACTTAAGGTCTATAAGATCGATAAGAATACTAGCTAAGCCTTCTAGCGCGAGTTCTCATACGACTTTATTAGCTAGATTGCTAAGTTATTTAGTAAAACTAACTAGAAGCTTAGGAAGGCCCTTAAGGACTACGTTATTAGCTATAGAGTATAAGTTAACCTAGTAGCTAGAATAATCTCTATTAGGCTTATCGAGGCTATAAATAGACCTAAGTTCTATTACTAGAGCTAAGCCTAGTTAGATACCTATATAGATAACTTCTTATAATACCTCGCTAATAACTTAACGTTTATTCGCGAGATATTAGTACTAGTTATGCTTATATACCTGCCCTATCTTACGAGGCCTAATAAGAGCCTCGCCTAAGCCGGAACCCCGTAGTCATAGACCCCTCCTACGACGGCGCTAGTAAAAACCACGCTTATTAGCAGAGATAGCGTAGTTAATAATAACTAGGATATAGGCTATAATAGCCTCCTAGCTACGCTAAAGCAGTTAATAGATCTAGCTAAGCTTTATGCTAATAATATAAAGTATAGCAGCGTAAAATACGACGTATTAGAAGCGAAATTAACTATCTTTCGGGATATCTACGAGAAGGTCGGGATCTAGTAATCGCAAGCAGCTAGCACCCTCCCCCTTATACTAAAAGGCTAAGCCTGCAATTACTATTTTAACTAACTTAGTAGCGCCTAGTTAAGCCTCCTAGCTATAGTTAAAAAACTCCGTAACTACTTCGAATCCTATAATACCCGCTAGGCCTACCTAATAAAGTAGCGCTAGGCTACGTTAACCTAGGTTATCTATAATAACCCCTCTAAAACGAGGATAGAGTGCTTAGAGATCCTTATTAACTATATAACTAAGGTCTAATAAGCCTTACTACTAGCCTATTACTCCGATCTCATCCTATAGGACTATATTATTAATACCTGCTAAGGGGTTAAAGAGTGCTATTTCTACCTCTTTAACCCTGCTGAGTTAATAAAAGGAGTCCTTAGCTAGTTATATTTAGCTATTTTAATAATAACCTAGCCTATAGCGCAATATATCGCTAAAAATAACGATAGGACTAGGGTTTATTAGACCGACTATACCTACTATAGCAACAGCTAAAAGAATCGTTTTAGGCCCTATATAGCTAGTAATAGCCTCAATAACGCAGCAAGAGCCAAAAAGTGCTACGTTTATAATAAACCTAGCTATTAGTCGATAAAATATACTAACGACGATCGCCATAAGGCCTATAGCAAGTTCAAGAGCAGCTAATACATCCAAAATAACGCTAACCCCGCTGAATATCACCAGTTTCTAGCGTGGTATAAGGGTATCGAAGACCTCGTAGCTACTGCAGCTAACTCCTCTGTTAGTAACGACCCTATTACCCTCTTTTACTAGTCGTTATCTATCAATAATAACGATAGCAACGAGGGTAATAGCACCGACGACGAGACCTTCCTCACTACTACCTATTTTAACTAACCTACTATAGTTAATAGTAGTAACGTGATAACTTATTTAGCCGACTAGTTAACCCTCTATATGATTAACCGCATTAAACCCTCTTATAACGTATTAGTTAATAAAAATAATAACCCCGTTGCGATATATATTACTAACTATTATTCGTTAACTATATTCAGAGGGATTATCCCCGACTCTAGCGCAGCCTGATATTTAACTAGAGGTTACCTGCAGTTCCTAGCCCTATAAAAGAGGGTTAACTACTAACTTAACCCCTCTATAGCTGGGGCAGCCTCGATCCGCTTTAGCAGCGCTAACCCTATTAAATCCCTCGGAATAATAGTTATTATAACTCCCTTTAGCGATATAACCTTCTATATAATACTAATAAACACCCCCTTCTTATTATCCCTTTATAATATAGACCGACTTAGTATAAGATTTAATAATATCGCTAACTAACTCGTTCGTAACGACCTCACGACCCCGGTTATATAACTATAGGGCTACCTATAGTTTATAACTAACCCGGAAGAGGCTATCATAAGTTATAACCTCACTAATATTAAATTATACTATATCCACCGTTATTTTAGCTACCTATCCGTCTAATAACTCTATAAAGTCCTCTAGCGCGCTAGCTACCCTATTAATATCGATATTATTAATAAGTTAACGAAGTTTTGCTACTACTACTAACTCTATAGCAGCAGCCCCTATCGGTTTAAGTTTATAATAAAAGACGACTATAATTTTAACTATAAGGTTATTATTAATATTATATATCTCAATAGTAACCGCCCTGCCCTCTATATTATTAATATAGCTACTATATTTAATATAGCACGCTTTATAAAGGATATATCTACTAAAACTATATAGCAGACCCTTTAGCTCTACTAGATCGATATATACTAGGGCCTACCCGACTAGATAGTTACTAATACTAGCACCTCCTTTCGATCTGCTAAATTTTACTAATCTGCGCGAAGGATAGTAATCTCTATAAAAGAGGTCTTAGTTAAGGCTTATAATAATATCGGGAAGGTTAAATAATACTATAAGCTATTATACTAAGCTTATAAGATTATCTAGGCAGAAGATCCCTCTGCTAACCCCGATATTACCCTCTAAATAGCTATAAAAGCTATTAACAATATCGCTAGGCCTAATAGCCTAGTACTAACCCTGCTAGTATTTAGAGCCTACCTGCGCCTAATAGATAATTTAGCACCCTCGCTATTAATTATATAACGCACCTAAGCTATATAGAAGGCTATTAATAAGATCTACTAACTCTACGCTAGTTATTAGGTTAACGAGGCTATCGCAGCCTAAAATAGCCCTATAACTAAGCCTATATTAAGCCTACCTCTCTAGTTAGAGGTTAGAGTATAGCGCGAAAAGGATAGCTAGAAGGGCTCTTACTAGCTTATCTCTAATAATAGCTATAAATATATAGTTTAACTACTTAATAGGCTGAAATCCTTCTAGTTAACTATTATTAAACCTTACTACTAGTCGACCGACCTGCTAATAGAACCTGATAGTAATAACGATAGGACCGCAATCCCCCACGGGGTAACTAAGGAAGTCTATAATACTATCGTTATTACTAATAATATAGCCCCCGCCTTATTATAGCGCTAAGGCTAGCCCCGCTATAACCTAGCGCTAGGTCTAACTTCGACTATACTCCTCGCTAAAACGGATATTACTACTAATAACGAGACCTTCCTATTCGCTAAAGAGCAATCTGACTATAACCTCGCTATTAAGTTATATAATAATAGTATAATTATAACCCCTAGAGAGCCTTTTAAGTAGTCGACCTGATAAGAGATCGAATCCCTTATTAAACGAGGCGTATTTAACTTTATTAGGTATAACCCTACCCGCTATAGTAGAATCCGGATCTTCTGCTCTTATATTATTAATAAAGTTAAGGGTAAGATAACCTAGCCCTATAAGAAGTCGAGACTTATTATTCAGGGCTATGCTAATAATAATAAAGAAGCTATTTTAACCTAAGCCCCTACGATCCAAAGAGCTAGTTAATAGCTAATCCTCGCGATCGCCCCGTTATTATTAGCTAATAGTAAAACCTTTTAGATCCGCGATATTACTTAAGCTTATATCTAGTCTGCTACCCACCTCGCCTGCCCTATCCTCGCTAAAATCCCCGCCTAAATATAGTATAAATACCCTAATAATATTATTATAGAGGTTATAAAACCCCTCTATAGTATCGCTAAGGCTAGTACCTATTAGTAGGCTATATATAGCTACTACTATAAAGAGAAGCTTGAAATAGAGACTTCGTTATTTAACCCCTACTTACTTATATTAATAAAAAATAACCTATCTTTCGCTATTATAAGTATATAAACTAATAATACGTTAGGCCTATTAAACGACGCGTTTTCTACCCTTAAGGAGGCTAAATTAACTAAAGCTAGCTTTTTAGCTAAACCTAAGCAGATCCTCGCTATTAATAACCCCCTCGTATTTAATAGCGGGATCGTAACGATTAATAATAGCAATACCCTCACCCTTCGCTAAAAGGACCAAGGGCTTAAGTTATACCCTATTAACCCCTCTGCTAATAAAGCCGTCTAAAAGCAGCAATACGTTAAATAACACGCCTATAGCATATATATTGTATCAATTTACTAACCCGAGGCCTATTTTAACCTATTTATCGCTATATAATAGCAAAACCCTATAGTTAATAATATTAGAATCCTCAACTAGCGAATACTCTAGCAGTTGCGATCCCTCGATAGAGGCCTTAGTTTCATCCCGCTTAACCTCGCTACTATAAAACTATTTATTTTTATTAATAGATCTTTCGCTAATAATAACGACCTATCGTTATAACTAGGTTTTATTATTATACTAGCTAATAAGACTAATAATAATAAGGCTATTAATATATTTGAAATCAATAATAACGTTATCTACTATAGCTCTACGAAGTCAAAACGCATTACCTATAGCATGCTAGCCTCGGAGATCTATAGCATAGTTACTAGCATCGATATAGCCTATGTAATTGCAATAACCCTCCAAAAGGTCTCTAATCGACTAGACCTACTATCGATATTAATTATTATCTATACCAACTCATATTCGCTATATAAGTGCCTTATTAAGCTAGGTATAACGAAAGAAAAGCACCTTATAATCGATATAATAGCGCTATAGTAGTTATACGAATGCTACGAGATCGCAGAGGTCCGCTAGATCTATAGTAATAATAACCTAGCCGACGGACTCACGAAGTTAATGCTAAATAAAGCCCTCTAATAGCTTATTAATAATAATAAGGCGATAATATGGATAGAGGGGTAGGTCGTACGAGAGTAGCCAGGGCCCTGCACGCGGTAAAACCGGGGATATATAGCATATCGGGGGATAATAGCAAAACGTGCAAAAATTGCAGTTATTAGGCTATTTAGGCCCCTTTTATAAGTAGTACTATTTGGTGGTTATCTCAATAAATATGGGCTATTATAGGGTAGGCACTAGCAGTAATAAAAGACTGCTAGTATTAGAAGCCTAGTCAGCGATTCGTCGCTAACCCAACTAGCGCTACGTTAGGCCGTTCAGATCCACCTATTGCGCTGATTCAACCAATAGGAGGGCTAGGACCCTATATACAAGGACTGCCCATATAGCCGTCGTAACCACTAAACCTACGATAGTTAGATATCACGAACAACTATAGTATTATAGAAGAACCCTATCTTTCTGGTACTATTACCTGCGCAGGATAGTTATTCCGACAATACTATATAGAAGTTATTAGATATTCTATAAGGATATTATTTATATACTATGAGTATATCGCAGGGCTATTATAGAGCTCGAAGGATAGAACTTTATACTTATAGAAGCTATATTAAATATAGAATATTATTAAATCCTCTCAGTTAGTATAGATATAGATCCTATAAAACGCCTAATAGATATTAATTTTTATAAGTACCCTAGCTTAGCTAATTTAACTTAGCATCTTATTAATTAGGGATAATAAGTATTAGTTCTTCTTAGTAAATTTATTTAGCTTTTAGAAGTTAATATAAAACTATAAGTAGCTGTTAGCTTTCTAAATAAATAGTATTAGGGATATAAATAGAGCATTATTTAGCGCTATAAAGACCTTTTTAAGTTCTTAAAGAGGTATTATAGTAGCCTCGAGTTCTAGTAGTAATTACTTATATAGCAAGTAGAAGGTTAAATACTCCTTTATACCTAGCTCTAGTTTAATCTAATAGTTATAAGAGTAATAAGGAGGTAAGGTATTACTAGCTATCTTATTAAAGTAATCTATCTAGTCCTAGAGATATAGGGGGAGTCTCTTATTAATTAGGTATTAGTTTTTAGCTTTATTAGCCTCTAGTAAGCTTATACCTTTCTCTTCTACTTCTTACTTATTAGTAATTATTAAATCATGGTTATATAGTAATATAAAGCCTAATTTAATATTAGCACGCTTTAGGTTCCTCTTAAACCCTATAGTACTAATAAATACTATATTAAGGTCTTACTTTACTTATTAGGCCTTAGGGCTAAGGGATCTAAGCTTCTAGCGCAGCGTTCACTAGGTCTAGTTAGTTATTAATACGCCCTTTAGCGCTATACTTATTTTCTATAAGTTATTATTATATCCTAAGTCTTTAGGTATATAACTTCGCTATAGGATCTTTATAGGGGTCTTTATCTTACTTCCTATAGCTTTTTAGGCGGTATATAGCTATTCCTTAGCTTTACATATAGCTTAATAGTATTCTATATTAAGTTAATACTTAATATTAATTTTAATAAGTTAAAAGAGGTTTCTAAGATCTTATGTAATTATTTAGGGAAGGTCTTAAGTTATAGGGGTATTACTAGACTAGTATAAGCGCTAATAATATATATCTACGCTAACAATATAGTAATTAAACTATAAATAACTAAGAATAAGGTTATACCTCCCTAATTTAAGTTAGAAGAGGGGTATTTATATTAACTCTTAGTAATCTACTTATATATAGGTTATTTATACCTTAGCTATAGCGTTAAATAGCTTGCTATTAAGTCCTATAGCTAGGATAAGGCGCTATAACTTATTATATTTAATATAATAAAAATCCCTTAATAAGGGGGCTATATAAGTACTTATAAAAGTATAGCTATTTACTCTAGTATTAAGAAGAGCTCTAAGGCAAATACTATATCTATTATAAACCAGAACTAATTTTTTCTCTAGGAGCCTATTACTAATTAGTTATTATAAGCCAATAGAGGTTATTATTAATTACTAATCTCTTTAGTCTACCCCTAGTAAAAAGTCTACTTTTACTAGGGGCTCTAGTTTTCTACTAGCTTAGGGTTATTATTTATAGCCTTAGTAAGCTTAGTAATACTTATAATAGCTCTAGCTTTCTTATAGAAGTAATCCCGCGAGGTATAGCTAGTATTACTATAAATAAAGCAGGCGCCCTAGTTATTAAGCTTCTTATACAAGGCCTTAGGGATTTAGTCCTAGTTAGTTTAGGCTTAGATATAGGGGTTTACTCTATTAAAAGGCTTAGTATAAGTTACTAAGGTAGAGCTTTATATAGTAGTCTAATTAGCTAGGTAGTCATTAAAAAGCACTATAATATAAGCTATGATATAGACCTAAGTAGTATAATCCTAGAAGTTAAGGCTACTATTTATATTATAAATAGAGTATTATTTCTAGAGGGAGGTAAGTAGTTTCTTATAGAACTTCTAGTGCTATTAGCACTCTAAGAGCTTAGCTTTATAAGTAAGTTTAGTAAAAGTAGCTTATTTAATTTAAATATCCTTAAATAAGATCATAAGGGTATTAAGCTTTATCTAGGCCTTATTGTCCTAACTAGGTTAATAAAAATACCTTTTAGCTTATTAATAAGCTACTCTACTGTAGTAATTTTAGGTAGGTTACTTAAAAAGAGAAGGAATAGAATACTATAGGTAATTCCTCTAAGGTATAAGAGTATATATTAAAAGTATTAGAACTTATTATAATACTGTCTATTATGAGATATATCTTAATATTGAAGACCTAAGTATTAAACTTTAAATACTTAGGGTTAGTATTTTTAATACTTATAAAGATAGGGATCTTAGGTATTTTAATAGTCTAGGTACTATTATTACTAATAGTTAATAAGAGCGAGCTAGAGTACACCTAACTCTTAGGATATATTATTTAATTAAGGATTACTTAAAGTATAGCCCTATAAATACTAGAGGGAGGGTTTACTAGGGGAGGAGTAGTAATTGTGTTATACTAAAGCTTTATTAGTATCCCTTATCTTATCCTGCTCCTTAGTAATAATAATAGTATTATATTAGGCTTAGTTATACTCTTCTTAGTAGTACTTAAGTATAATAAACTACTTAGTAGTATTATTAGTAATATAGGTATTATCTAAACGCTCCTAGAGCTCCTAATTCTTTTATTCTAAGTAGAGAGTAATATTATAAAGCATATAAAGGTTATTACTTACAGTAATATACCTAGTATATAAAGCTTAGGACTTAGTACCCTAAGTAGCTCTCTTTATAAGCTAATCTTAGATCTAAGTAAGGGTTAAGTTAGGGTTACTTTAAAATAATTATATTATATTATTAAAAGTAAGAGTAACTTTCTAACTTTTACTTAAGTAATTATAATTAATAAGAAGGAGATGAGAGAACTTTTATAATTTAATAATAGCGCTCTAAGCTAGGCTCTTATATCTCTCTATAATAAGGTCTATAAATAGGCCTTTAATAAGCTACTTATATATAAGCTTATTTAGATTAAAAACCTTTAGGTCCTTATATAAAGGGGTATTATAATTAAGTAGTATAATATAATAATATTAAAAGGCCTTAATATAAGGCTCTAGGAGTCTTCTAGTATTAAGTATAAGCATTATTATAGCCTTATTACTATAGCTAGCTAGTTAGGTCTTATTTAATATATTATTATAAAGTAGAGGGGGGAGTATTAATTAAATTTATATTGGTTTGAATATAAATTAGTTAGCTTAGCGCTTAATTAGATATTATACTTATATTAGTTAATTAATAAGGTAAGAGTAATAATAGTTGATTAAAATATTATACTTCTATCTCTAGAGAATTAATAAATAAATAAAAAATAATATTATAAATAGTAAATAAGTAAAGGTTAATATACTTTAATTATACTATAATAAGTAGATTTTATATTAAAGAAGGGAAAAGTCTATCTATAGGCTAGAGTAGCCCTAGAAGGCTAAAGGCTCCCCTAGAGATCACGTGACTTAGCAGTCACGTGACCCGAAATTTAGGTAGGTCTAACCTAGCGCCTTGATACTACCTTAGGACTACTTCTAAAGGGTATTATTCTAAGAGATATAGCTTCTATACCCCCTATACTAAGCTAGAAATACTAGCTAGTTTTATTTATTAGCTTTAAGATTAATACCTCCTATAAGAAGCTATTTAGAACCCCGAATTATTTAATTATACCTCTATAAATATTCCTACTTCTTAAAATAATATATTAACTAAGCTATTTAACCTTACTTTAGTTAATTATATTTTTAAACTATCTCCTAGCTTTTATAAGTCTTAGTTTATCTATATCTATACTACTATTTAATCGAGGCCTAATATAGGCTATATACTAGTAGTTATCCTAACTGTAGAAGAGCTTATTTAGCCCCATTCTATAGAAGGGTCTCTGAAAGACCCCTTAAAAGAGGAATAAAAGAGAAGGAATATATTAAGTCAAACCTATAACCTCTAGGTGTTTAAATAATATAATGTAGTTATAATTAATACTACTAAGCTATATAACCTCTCTCTCTCTTATCCTACGACAATTAATACCTTACTATATTTTATGTATTTTAAGGTTATTATAATATTGGATTTTAAGGTATACTTTCTAAGGTTATCTAGATCTAATAAGTATAAAGTCTAATGTATACGTATAAAGGCCTTACTTATTAGTAAAGATATAACTATAGACTGATCTTAGCCTATAGATAATAATAATACCGATTTAAATAATAAGGCTCTAAGCTATATATAGATATTATAATAATAGGCCTCTATAGGTTATAAAAGATAATATAATGGCTTTTAATACTTATAAATATCTTAAAAACCTATATAAGCCTATAGGGTTTACTAACAAGTTCCTAACTTATAAAGAGTCATTTAATACTACTTTAAGTAGTTTTAACTCTACAGAAGAATATATAAATATAATAAAGGAGCTTATAGATAGCCTATTATATAATAAGTTTAAATTACCTAACTAGGTAGTCATAGCTTGTGGATTAAATAGCCTAGATAAAGACTACAATAGTTCTATTATAACTATTATTTAAAGTCTTAGGGCTAATAAGGATACCTATACTCCTAATAGTCTATTCTCTAACTTATTACATAAATTAAGATAAAAGGACAAAGTAGTAGAATTTACTATTAAAAATAAAAATAAAAATAAAAATAATTACAAAAATAATGACAAGGTTAATCAAAAACCTTAGAAAAGATCAAAGGGTCTCTATTATAAAACTATAAGAAGACTAGCTATATTAAGGGTAATTATGTCTTTCTATACCCTAAAAAGGCCCTAGCATAGTGGAATAAACCTAATAATAAAATTAATAAAACTTTTACTTCTACTGCTAAGGAAGTAAATATAACTACCTCAGAAGTAATAAAAGAAATAGAAGATTAAAACGATAGTTTATTAACCCCCTATATCTCTATAAATCAGAATATCAATCTTATAGATCTCAATAATTCTAATACAAATCAGGAATTTAGAAACGTAAATATATCCCTTAATAATCCTTATAATAATATAACTAATAATATAACCTTAGATACTTTAATTAAATAGAGTATTTTAACTAGGAAAAAAAATTTAGATTTAGGATTACGGCGTTATAACTAAATTAATACTATATTTTATATTGATACTATAGCTACTATTTATATAGTTAAAAATCACACTCTTTTATATAACAAAAGGCCTATAAATACTTCTATAAAGTAGAGTAAAGCAGATTAGCTTACTTCCTCTATGAGGGTAGACTTAGATATTTTCTCTAATAATAATAAAATAATATTAAAAGATATTTACTATATAACTAAATTAGGGGTTAGTTTACTTAGCTATAGTCAGCTTAATAATATAAGTGTTGCCTCTATTATTTAGTAGAAGCTTATTTTATATAATATATATAAAGATTATATTATAGATACTAGCTATAAGCTTAATAACCTCTATCTCTTTAAAGTACACTTAAATTAAGGTTACTTAGCCCCTATAAATAAGAGAAATAGAGAGAATAATAGTAATAATAATTAAGTTCGGAATTACGCTATAGCTCTTTATAAAAGGACTATAATAAATTCACCTGGTTCGCAAGTATCATTTAGGAAATACTATATAGGTATTTTAACTTATACCTTCTACTAGTTAAGGAGAATAATATAAGAACCCTATATATTCCTACTCGAAAGCAAACCCTCTAAATATCCTTATATAAAGTTAGACGTGCGCCGCACCGGGGCTAATTATATCGGAGCTAAACGGGCCACTAAGGCTCTCATAGCAACGCCCTCGCTAAACCTTCTAGCAAGGTAAAAGCCACTATATAAGATAACTCCTCAACCCATAGTAATAATAATAAACTACTCTATATGTAATTAATAACTAATAATAATAATAATAAAGATTTATATAAACTATAGTATAATCGTTTAGGTAATATTAGCTATAGCTATCTCAAAAGTCTTTTAGTAAATACTAAAATACATAATAGCTTTATAGATAAATCTAATGCTATAAATATGATGAATCTTCTACCTTATAAAGCCTATCTTAAGGGTAAGTTTTTTACTAAGGTTAATAAAAAGTCCATCTATAATAAAAATCTAGATTATTTAGATTATATTACCTTAGGTCTTTACGGGCCTATATTACCTAAAATATATATTTAATATAGGTATTTTATAATATTTATTAATAAATATACCCGCTTTATATAGAGAAAGCTATTATAAAATAAAATAGCTAAAACTATTACTAAAGCCTTTAATGAATTTAAGGCTAAAGTTAATAATAATGATAATAGGTATATTAGTGAATTAAATACAGATAGTAGATTAGAATTCACTAATAAACGTATTAAAACTATATATCAAAAGTAGTATAATCTATAATATTAAACCGCTATATATATATAAACTTAATGGTATAATAGAGCGTATTATACGCACTATTATTAATAAAACCCGAATAATATTATATAAATCAAGTCTACTCTTATTCTTGTAGGGTGAAGTAGTTATTACTACTATATATCTATATAATTGAACCCCTTATAAGGCTCTTAAATATAATACTCTATATAAGTTAAAACCTAACCGAAAGCCGGATAAAAATTATATAAGGGTATAAGGTAGTTTATACTACTTTAAACATTATAATCTATTATTTAAAAAGCGTAATCCTAGAGCTTTAAAGGGAGCTATTATTAGTTATAGCTCTAATATATATAAGGTCTATGATATTAATAATAAAAAGGTATAATAGTCGAGAGATGTTATTATATTAGAAAACACCTTAATAACTTAATAGAAAGAGTTACCTATATATATTAAATCTAAATTTAATAATAATACTACTAATAATAGTAAATATATAGATAATAATAATAATAATCAAGATATAAATAATAATGAAGATATAACTAATAATAATAATACTAGTAATAACTAGTTATCTAGAGATCGCGTAGATAACACCAATAGATTATTACCTAGAGATTGCGCGGGTAATAATTCAGAGAGTATTACTATCAGTAATAGTAGTAGTAGAAATAATTCCAAGTTAATAATATAACTCCCCTGTATAATAGAAGAAGCTTAAAAACAATATAATTAGGTTAAATAAAAAGAAAGTACACTTTTCACCCTTTAAGATATCCCAGTCTTAAGGGAATACCTAAACTATAATAATAATAATAATAATAATAATAATAATAGTAATGATAGTAATAATAGTAATAATAGTAATAATAGTAATAATAGTAATAATAGTAATAATAGTAATAATAGTAATAATAG